>PVIH01005188.1:88484-127944 GCA_004025045.1 Sigmodon hispidus
AAAAAAAAAAAAAAAAAAAAAAAAAAAAAAAAAAAAAAAAAAAAAAAAAAAAAAAAAAAAAAAAAAAAAAAAAAAAAAAAAAAAAAAAAAAAAAAAAAAAAAAAAAAAAAAAAAAAACAGAGACCATGCATGGATCATGCCTGTAACCCCAGCACTAAGAAGCTGAAGCAGAAAGACTTCCATGAGTTAGTTTGAGGCCAGTGCAGGATATAGAGTTCAAGGCTAGCCTGGGATACAGAATGAGATATGTCTAAAATAAATAAGTAAACAAACAAGCAAACAAAGTCCCAGAATTAGAAGAAATAAGTCCTCAGAATCAGAAAATAGAAACATTAAATAATGCAGAAAAAAAGCAGAATTTTCTAAAAACCACAATACAGCTGATATGCTCATCTGTGAGTGTGAGCATTCTCAAGCTCAGAACAATACGCCTACAGGTCTCACAAATGCCTGCTGCTAGTGTTAACAGTGGCTGTCTCTGATGTCTGAGTGTCCTTGCATTGGCTATCTGAGGAACAGGAACTGGGTTGGAGAACAAGAAAGCCAGTCAGGGATTCTTCATGTTGACACACATCTGGCATCAATTTTGACTCTTGGGAACCCAAGCAGTGGAAGCACAAAGACTGGAAAACAAGGTAGGAGCTGAGACCACCTGTCTTCGAGCGCATTAAAATTTACAGTCACTGGCAATTACAGAGGCAAAGTCAACATTTGCCAAGGCCTTCCAGGACGGGCAGAAGAACTAGGAAAGGGCAGAGCTGAGGATGTTTGCCTGCTGCTTCTCTTTTTAATAACATCAAAACTGTATCAGATATAAAACTGTTTGGTATGATATCCATGAACTTTCTGGAAACCACGATCTTAATCACCAATTTAGTCAGGAGTAAAAACACAGACCACAGGCAGCACACTTTCATGTGACCTTCAATACATATAATTATCTAATGGTAGAAAACCTCTCTGCCTTCTTAAGCTCTCACAAACTATCATGACTTCCCCTCTTCTTCCAGAAGCAAGCCTCTGAAGGCTGACCCCAGCCAAAAAATAAGAGCAACAAAATTCAGAAAAAAACTTAAATGTTTTCTATCCAGTATTTGTCTAGTCTTTAGAAGAGTGCATTTGGTGTTCTGTTCAAATTCACAGAGAACACAAGAAAAGATCAGATCATCAAACACAGGTGGAAAGCGCTTCACTCCTAGAAACACTACAACCTGCAAATAGTCAACTTCAAAGGCAATCAGAGCTTTCCTGGCATTTATCATGTGTGCATAAGTGAGTGACGGGTGTGTCTATGTTTGCTTTCAATGACCAGTCAGCAGACTGTAGTTTAACTAGTCTCTCACTTCAGCTTTAGTTTTTTGCAGAGTATTCTCAAAGTAGTTTGTGCATGGTGCTTACTATAAAACTTAAGGCAACATCTCTCACACCTGCAAAGAAACTTTTAAGAGTTATCTAGCTCCACCTCTTATCTAGTGTTTTAATTGAACAGAATATCTCTTGTAGAATCTCTGGTGAATCCTTCAGTTACAGGTAGCTCACTATCTTTCTATGTCAGTGGTGAAGTCTTTGGTCAAATCACATAGTACAAATTCTCTCTTATGTATAGTTCAATCCATGGTGCCTTAAAAAGCCCACCAAGATGGGAGGAGATACAGCTCAGTGGTATGGTAGTTGTTATGATGTACAAGGCTCTGGGTTCAATCCCCACCACCACAAAAAATTAATTAATTAAAAGCCCATCAAAGCCCAATAAGCTGCTGTCCTGAAACCGAGCTGGATCCATCAAACATTCCAGGCTTATCAAGTGATAAAGTCAAACATGATCAATCTCTTTCTGGACTCTTACTCACATTCTCTATTTCTGCTTCACAGATGTTTCTGGCTTCCTTCCACTGCCACAGTATATTATTTCTTTAACAAGAACAACACAATATCTGTGTGCTCAAACCTAGCCTCCTAGGTAAGTCCATGAAGGCAGATGTGAAGTGACCAGGAGTGCCCTGTGGCTGGTTGGATGGTTGATTGCAGCTGATTGGATGGCTGAGAGCAGAGCAAAGCCCTCGTAAATCTCACTTCCAATCCAAAGCTGTCATTGAAAACAGGGCTTCTATGCTTCCCACAGGAACACATGTGTATAAAGCAGGTATACAAATCTAGTGTTTCATGGATAATAAATCATAAAGAACCTATTTGTCAATACTGAGAGTACCTTTTTAAACAAATATAATACAAAATATAAATGTATGTTTCCGATCATTTCAGAAATTGCAAAAAAAAGACTGTCTTAATCTCAAATTCACTGGATCATTTTGGAAGGAATTCAACTTAGCAATTTAAACGGTAATTTTACAATTTCAACATTCTGAAACAACAGAATCCAAAGATGTATTAATTTGATAGCTATAGGCTGAGAATGGACACATGGAAAACACAAGAAGTTTGTTCTCCAGGATTAAGCCACTATGATTCCCTAAGAAAACTTGATATGTACAGAAAAAGAATAAACAAAAGCCTACTGCCATCCATTACATACCATAGTCTCAAATCTGAGTTGAGGTTTTCAGGGCAGCTTTTGTAGCCTATACAATACAAGGTGTGTGTTTCTAAAACTGTGGCTGCAGTAGAATCTCTGATGCATTCAGTTATCTGAACCCATGCAGGGTCCTGACCTACTGTTTAAGAAGCTGGGTATATGTGGAAGGATGGGGCAGGGCAGTGCATTAAATGGGGCTGACCAGCTAAGAACAGAGTCACCTAGCATGAGTATCCTCTAGCATTTGAACACTTCACTCTGTGACTGAAAATACAAGTCTGGAGGAATCTTCCAAGAAAGAGAAAGAGGGAGGGAATGGGGAGAGAAGAAAAGAAACTCCAACCCCAGAGCAAAACATTCCTCCCACTGCACCAGAAGACAGTCAATTTGGTCTGCAGCCTTTAGAAGGCTAGAGCATCATCCTTGCAAGTTCAATTTCAAATGTTTCTTGTATCAGCCTTTTGTGGTTAATACATCAATCTCCCCCAAATAAGCAAGCTCAAACTCAACATAGTGGATGGCCGCAACAACACCAACAATAATATACCCAGTAAAGGGTCACTTTTTTATGTCCCAGGATGAGAACCTGATTCCCTTCTTCACATATCAAGATGGTATTCAAATATAAAATACAAAATGTACTCATATCATCTCTCCTGTCCCCTGGGGTTCTAACTTCCAAACCTGGACTCTACTTGAGTTCCAAATACAGATACAAACTTCAGACAAAACATCCAACCACAGAACTAATTCCGAAAATGCTCAGATCTATCCACTCCACAAGCAAGAGGTGAAATGCCAAACCTCAAAACAGCAAATGTAATAACCATGACCTTGACCATGTGGTAAAAGATGAATCCAACTAATGTTACCTTAAAAATAACTTAAGCAACTCTTTGCTTTCCAGTCCTAATTGCCCATTATGGGACTTCAGAAGCCAGCATGTGGTGGGAGACAGAAAAAAAAAAACACTCTCTGATCATTGTACTCCTTGACCCTGAGCGAACCCAGTGAAACGTCCATTAATGGATCCTACGGCCTTTACAGAGGCCATAATCTGTCAAACATTTACAATTACAAGGAGATCAATAAAAATGGGATTGCTAAATAGCCCTTTTCCAGTTTACTCTGGTCTTTTGATTTAAAAAAAAAAAAAAGTGTAAGAAGGGGAGGGGAAAGCAGTGCCCCCCCCATACGTGAAATTCTGTGAAAAAATTCCTGGAAGGGACTTTCAATGCTGTGTTTCTCTTCTTCAGATATGTCCGTCATCAGGCATATCACTGTCAAGGGCAATTTCAACAAAGGCAGCAGCTTCTCAGTATTTCCTCGAGTGGCTGACTATTCAGCCTACTCCTGTCACCAAGAATGTCCTGTGACACCTCAAATCCTTTTTAACTGAAACTGAACATCCATCAGCTGCTTGCACCCAAATACCTGAATACACTGTCTCTGAACATCAGGTTACCTTGCTTCCTGATCCTTCTGTGTTCCTCACCTTTGTCCAGCCTCAGATCTCCTAATGTTCAGCCTAAACACATGCTCAGTCCTTAAACTCCCCTAAGTCAGCCTGCTACCTTCCACATTCCTTTCTGCCAGCCTGCCCTTTGACACTACCACCCTGATTAAAATCCACACCGCTGCCCTGTTCTCATTCCCAGTCACCAGGGACTCGGAGGAGAAAATCAGAGACAAGATAAGGCAGTCACGATGGATCAGTGCACCCTAATCCCAGCTGAGCTCTAAAGTTGCCGTTTCCTTCTGCTCCCTCCATTCCTCATATTGCCTCCTCCCTCAAAGGAAGCTCACAGTATGCTGGTCCATCATGGAGAAGGCAGTGATTACTCAAGAAGCCCTCAGGCACTCTATTCCCACCCCTCCCCCTCCCTGCTACCTCCCACCACATGAATGATCTGGGCTGGTCTTCTAGCTCTCCTCTCCAATCTTTGTACTACATTCATCTTCTCCACTTTAGGCACAATTGTCAAGTATTGCCTCAGCCTCTAGACTGTCAAATGGTCAACATGAGGATCTCATACACATTATTTCGCAAAAGCTTGCCATCATGTGATTTATAAAGTAATCAGTAGTTGGCTATTATTGGCCAGGATAGCCTTACTACGCCTATCATGTGAACCCCCTGCCTCTGACTCTTCAGCATATCCTACTGTGGTCATAGGCTGACCTTCACTGATGCTGTCCTCAGTGAAGCTGATGCTGGAAGCACACAGATCCACACATAACTTGACTGCAAGGAAAAAGTACAGTGTTGGACTGCTTAAGTTTGAACTTGCTTACATTCAGCAACTATCAAGCATATGATTTTGTGCAAAGTAGTATTTATAGGCAATATCCTGAAAGCTGCCAACCCATCATTCCGCAAGGAATGTGGAATATGCAGCATCTCCCTCAGACTAAGGCAGCAGAGCTACTTGTCTGAACTGTCTCCCTTGGCTCACAGTGGCTTTCCGAAGATAAGCTTTGGCACTATGCCATAGACCTAGACTAAATGCGGCTTTTCCAAAACTCCACTGCTGGATTCACTGTAAAGATAGTGTTTGGAATCAGGCATGGGGGTTCATGAATGTAAACTCAATCTGTCGGGGGTGGAGGGAGGCAGGAAGATTGCTGCCACTTCAAGGCTTTGAGGGATAATATTTAAGACTTTGTCTCCCAAAACAATAATAATAATAATAATAATAAATTGTGTTTAGAAATAATGCCCACTATTTTCACTGTTTACAGTTTGACAAACTTCAGAGAATACCTTGTCTCTTTTCCACACTGAAGAGTCCTGCCTCTTGGTAAGTTTTCATGCACACAGACTCTCTGGGTCACATACTGGCTGTTCTGTCTCTGTCAGCTACCTGGAAGGCTAGGCCAAATGTGTGGTCCTTTTCAAACAGATGGCTCAGACCCTGAGACGACCTTCCAGTGTTCATCTCTGCTTAAATTTACACTTTCAGATCCTTGTTCCACCTCCCCTTCCTTTGCTCACTACATGTTCTCATTTCAGTAGTAAAATATGTACAAAACTAATTTCAAATATCTCAAGTATGTCACAGTACTTTCATTTACTGATCACTCCCATTGTTTTTGAGTTCATAAAGACAGTCTGTCTTCCTTGGACTGGCCTCTCCAAGGTTTAATACATGATTATTTACTGGATGTCAAGTTTGGGTTACCTGTGCCTACTTCTGATAGCGGATGACATAGGAAAGTGTTTTTTAAGAAGGCTCATTTGATTTTCCCAAAGTGCAGAAGAGGCTGCAGTATCTATCACTGGCTCCTAAAGGGAAACCAAGCTGACGCACATTAACATGAAGAGTACGCATCAACCAAATGCAGGCAAAAATGTTTTAGACTCTTTGGTATTTAATTGGGGTACTTAGTCCTAATTTTAAGCAATTAATCCATGTCACAGAAACACATTCATGAGGAAGATTCCACCATCAACTGATCAATGAATTCAGCTAGATATCAAACTTTTCATGGCTGGTTAAAGTTCAAAAGGCACAAGACCAAAAGAAGGCTGAAGATGTGCTCAGGATGCAGATAAGGAGGGTACCACAACAGGGCATCCACTGTTGAAGTCTAGACACTTTCCCTCAGTGCAATCCAAAGACAAAATACTAATACAATTTCCTGTTGTTCCCAGCATTTTTCAAGTTCTAGGTGCACATTCTGCTCACATCAACTTCTGTTTTCACTCTGGCTGAGCTGTATGAGGTATGAAGTTTGGGTATTGATTTGGATATCTGTTTCATTTTCACTATCACTGGCTAGTAAAAAATGACTTTGTAGCTGAGACAGCAAATTCTGTCACCAAAAATGCACTCAGATCACTTGAGAGGTTAGAAGGATGGCTTGCCCAGAAAATGTTCCCCTTGCCAACACAATGAAATGGGTTTCAGCCCCACAAGCAGCATTAAAAGACCAAGCATTAGTGGTAAGTGCCTGTAATCTCAGTGCTAAGGAGGCAGAGGCAGGCAGATCCCCAAGGCTCACAGTCCAGCTGAACCTGATTAGTGAGTTCCAGGCCAGTAAGAGACCTTGTCTCAAAACAAAGGTTTATGGCATCTGAGAAACAACATGCAAGGTTCTTGAACTGACCTCCACATATGCATGTGCCCGTACACAGACATAACACACACACACAACACACATGCATACACACACATACACACACAACACACACACACACACAAAGGAAACCACCTGAAAAACAGAAAAAGCTTCCCATATTTAAGTATTTCCTGCAAAAATGAACAACCACTGAGTAGAAGTCTTTTCTACTTATGTCACTGAGCTGAGGGGACAGAAGGACATGCCTAGAGAAGATCTGAACTAGTACAACATTAAAAGAAAACATTTCACAAACTTGACAATGATTGTCTCTCAATAAGGGTTATGGCTTCCCTTTTCTCATTATACTTCTTATTTTCTATTGTGAGTTAAAAAGTTCAAGAATATTTTTGTCTACTTGAAAACCAAGTACTATTTATCTCAAGAGACTCCAGTTGTACAGAGTAAGAAAATCACATGAAAAACTGTGGGTGAAACTTTTTTAAGATAGTAAAGAAATGGAAAATACACCTCCTTTCCAAAAGTAAGATAATGGCTGTCTTAGTTAGGGTTGGTATTGCTGGGATGAAACACCATGACCAAAGCAACTTACGGAATAAAGGGTTCATTTGACTTATACTTTCACATCACTGTTCATTATCAAAGGAAGAAGCCTAGACAGAAACTCCAAAAATGCAGGAGCCTTGGAGACAGGAGCTCATACAGAGACCATGGAGGGATGCTGCTTATGTGGCTTGTTCAACCTGCTTTCTTATAGAATCCAGGACTTCCATCCCACGGATGGCTGCCACCAACAATAAGTTGGCCCTCCCACATCAATCACTAATTAAGAAAACATCCTACAGGCTTACCTACAGCCTGATTTCTCCTTTAGGGCACCCTCCTCCCTAGAGAACGCATGGTAAAATGAACTATGGAACAACTTAATGGCTTATTATCAAGCTATTCAAATTTGACTCCAGTCATGTTGTCCTGTACAACAGTGGCTTAGAAACATACATTCACTACCCCTAAGAAGAAACAGACCATAAAATAGGCCAGAATGGAAAAGAGCCATAAAAGAAAAAGAAAACAGAATTAAATAATAATTCTACCCATTATGAAACTACAGATATGATTGGGCTTGTGGTTTATATATTGTTTATAATTTCAAAGAAATTTTAATATTTTGAGCAGTATTTTATGTAAAAACAATTTTTAAAGAGAGGTGGTTTTTACATATTTGACATGTGTTTGGTGAAAAATTTTACCCACTGGGTTATTTTGTCGTTAAAATGGGATGAAAAGAAGAGGCAGAGAGTGGTGTGCATTCTTTGTGTGTGAGAGCAAGCTCACAACCAGTCACCAGCACCCATCAGAACAGTTACTGACCAGAGTTAATACTTTTTTCCCAGTCAAGATCAGTGGAGAATATGTCAGTCAGTTTAGCCTGCTGCTGCAAAATATTTGTGTACACTGTAAAGATGTGTCTCCGCCTAACAAATCTTCTGATTGGCTTAATAAAGAGCTGAATGGGCAATAGCTAGGCAGGAGAAGATGTGTGGGATTTCTGGGGAGAGGAGGAAAAGAAGGAATCTAGGCACGTGACTTCACCAGCACACTTGGAGCAAGTCAGATGTGCTATACTAAGAAGAGATAACCAAGTTACATGGCAGAATGCAGATTTAAAAATATATATGTGGGTTAATTAAGTTATAACAGCTAGCTGAGAAAAAAAAATCTAAGCTAAGGCCAAGCTTTTAGAATTAATAAAATGTCTCCAGATCATTATTTGTGGACAGGCAATCCAAACACAGTCTGACAAGAAAGCTTGCTATAGCCTGCCATAGCTATGATTGATTATGGGATCTGAGTGACAAGCATGTATTTTTGCGAAGATCTGGGGCCTGGATACTGGAGATCAGGGCAGCACATAGTGATTGTGCTGCTGGCTCTCAAGTGGGCTTGGATCACACCTTCTTGTATATACAGTCTTTCCTTGGAGCATCTCTATGTAGAGAGCCCACTCTTCTTAAAAGAACATCATTCCTAAAGAATTGAAGCTGCACTCATGGCCTCTCTTCATGCCAGCTACCCCCTAAAGGCCTATCTATCCCCAAACACAGGTATGTTTGGGGTTTAAGCTTTAATCCTGATGGTGTGCAGGGGAGGGGACTCTCTGTCCATACCAAAGATTGAATACATTTTACTATATATCTCTCTTACAGTGGTAATGTGCTGAAGCAGGAAAGCTCTAATCCCTATTCCTAGAAGAATGTTACTCATTCAGATGAGGACTTGAGATCTTTGGCCCACTTCTTGGAAAAAGCCAAATGCTTAAGTAGCAGAGACTTTCTTGAGTATCCTTTGCCTAACACATGCTTCAGTGTTGAGATCACTTGGAGCCAAGACATTCACCTGTTGCTTCTAGTTCTAAAAATGACTTTTCTCAAGGAAGCTTTAGTCTTTCATTTGCTTTTCTCTCAGGCTTACATAGAAGGCCTTTCTTAGAGTCTTCAAAGTACATGGGAGTGCTTTGTATTCTTCCTGAACTAACCACATGAATCTACCTACTGCTGGACCAACCTATCTCTGGTATTAGCCTGAAGCAACACCCATGCCTATTACCTGCGTGGATCAATGCCTCATCAGATCCCAAACACTGCCTATACTTGTGTTTCAGGTTGAGAACCTGGAGACCTGTCTAGTTTCCATGTAACAGTCACACTAAGGAATAAGAACTCAGCAGCAAACAGAAATAAGTGGATGAATCAAGCCCAAACACACATTAAATCCTCAGTTGCCTGGACTTCCAGGATAAACATTGATTATAAATGAGGAACTAGGGAGAGCTTAAAAAGAAAAGGCTTATGCCTTATTTTCCTCTCCATTTCTAAACAACAAAAGAGAAATATAATAAAATATTACTATTGAAATAGTGAATGTGGAAAACTGAATGATTTGGATGACAAAAAAATGATTTAAATCAGTTGATTTAACACATTGGTAGGCAAAGCTGCTCTGGAGGGAGGGACAAGAAAATGGTGGCCAGGATCTACCAAGTATGTGAGATGGCTAAGTCCTGCAGCCCCGATGGGCAACACAGTAGCTATACCATCTTATAAGTGGGCATGGTAGTATTTGTCAGTAATAACAGCACCTGTGAGGTAGAGACAGGGAAGTCAGGAATTCCATGTCATCCTTAGCTAAACAGGGATTTCAAAGCTAGCCTGGGCTATATGGGACTCTGTCTCAAAATAATAATAATATAGTCTTATGTACCTCAAAATTGCTCAAAAATGGGACATAGATGTTCAATTCCCCCACCTCCAAAGAACTCCACAAATAAACAAATAGGTAAATGCTAGATATGTTAACTAGACTGACAGATTGGAGTGATCATTCCACACCAAGTTATCAAGTATTATAACTCTTTAAAAAGCAGTTATACTTCAACATAGTTGTTAATTTCAACACAATAAAACTTATTAGGCAAAAGTTTTTTGTCAAATTGTCAGATACCTTTCATCTGCTTCTAATCATAGCTCATCTCTCTGAAACATTACTAAACTTGGGCTAGCCAGTGAACCTAAAAGAGATTCTCCCCAGTTCCTTAGCTCGCTCTTGCTTCTGTGGGAAATGACACTAACAACTTTGGTTGGTTTTACAAAATTTCAATAATTCATAATTTAGAAACTTTACATTGTTCCAAAGCAAGCATCATCAAATAACTTAATCATACTTTTCCATCTTCCTCAAATTTCAGCAATTAAAAGAAAACAGTTTTTAAATCCAGTGGACAAGTTAAAGACATCAGAGAATTACCTTCCCAAAACACAGAAGGATAAAAATACATAGTCATCTCCCAGTTTTAGCTAGAGCTTCATGGGTGAGATTACCTTAATGGTACAGAGCTAAGTCTTTAAAATTAAGCAGCAAGAACAAAATAAAGTCACAGAGTCACCAAACAATAAAACCTGAGGAAAGATTTGTTCAAATGAGACTTGAACCCTCTAAGTTGAGAAGGGAAGCCCTGGAAAGGCTGGAGGATGGCCTTGTGGGCAGCAGTCAGATGCTGGCACTTGGGTGTTGATTTTTCCCTCTCTAGGCCTCAAATTTGCTTTACAGATTTCCATTGTATAATATTTTAATTCTTGACACAGCTTTTTTTTTAAGTGATAAAAGTTTAACCATGGCAAAACAATGAAAATATGAAATGAGGAGGCTAGCAGAATGATAATTCTTTGCACATTGAAAATCACCAAGAAGCTATACAAGAGCTAACCATCTGGTCTTCACTAATCAAAAAACTTAACTTTCATTATCTAATTTCCTATGGATTATGAAAAATTATTAAACTGGTAACTACTCTACATAGTAGTGTTTTTAATCACACCAGGGTGACTTGTACCACATGGCTAAGCAAAGCTTCATCCAGCTTCTCACAGGGCAAGCCATCAATACATGCTAGCTATTAAATAGTAGTATGCTAAAAGACTATCATGTGAAACTGTTTCAACAAACAGCTACACTCATCTCAGAAAACAACAAACGTCATTTCTATTTAGATTTGAAATTTGCTAAGGGAGAGAGAGTTACAATCTGGAACTTCACCAAGCAGCAACCCCCGCCCCCGCCCCCCCAAAAAAAGAAAGGACAACCCATCAAACAAGATTGCCTTCCACCTGCCATTAACTTCTGTTTTCCTTCCCTTGTTCTTATCCACCATGCCTGTGCAATCCCATGCATATGCAGCTGCTTAGCATGCTGCAGAGTCAAACCACCTCATTCTGCAGACATAGCACTTCCCCAGGAAGTCCTTAATCACTCGGATGTCAAATGAGGTCCTGCATGCAGTCTCTTCTGGCTCACCATCATAGCACTGACGACATCATTTCTGCATTGTGAGCAGGTGGCCAACATTCTTCTTCCCACTAGACTCCAGGCTTCATGTCTCCAGGGGTAGTGACCTCTTTCCTCATCACTCCCACTACAACCAGCAACAGTAATACACAAAAAATTGCTGTACACCATGACAAAATACAATACAAATACCTAATGTTCACCTAGGCAGCTCACCAGTCATGGATGGAGGGACTACATCTCAAATGAACATGTATAAGCTTTTTTCCTAATCAGTATCGCCAAAGCAATACAATATATCAAGTATTTATATATTATTGATTTATATATAGTAACAGGTCATTTAAGAAATCTGGGGTTGGTCTAAAGTATGCAGGGAGATGGACCTGAGTTAATATGCCACAACAACACCATTTTACACAAGAAATCTAAACACTCATGAGTTTTGGTATCCTACAGAGTTGAGGGATTCCTGGAACCTAGTCCAGATCCTATAGCATGGACAGACTTAAAACTCACTGCAGCATGATGTCCAATAAAAAGTTTTGAAAAAACAACAACAAAAACAAAACCACCGAAAAGCCAGAATTATAAAGTGAAAAATATAAATAAAAGAATGGAAACTGAACAGAAAGGAAAACCATAAATTTCTTTGATGAGTGCCAGAGTATGACTGAAGCTTATTTGAACATTGACTTTGGAAGCGGGGTGTATTTATTAAACAGGCAGTAACAGCAAAACTGTAGAGCAGAGGTGTCCAGCATAGCATGCCGCAGACATACAGAACAAACAAGATATGGAAAAGGACACAAACAAAAGGAAGAAAGGGCCAAGAAATACAACATTAGGTGGAATCATATGAAATTGCCTTTTGGACAGGTTAAGATCAAGTTCATACCATTTTAAGTGATTTAACCCATCGATAATGGCAGCTAATACACTAATTAAGGTCAACTCTCTTATTTGGCTGCTCCCTTACTCATTCCTGAGGCTGACTACCAAGATCCAACTATCAAAACACCAAGGTCCAGCAATCAAAATTTATTATTTGGTTACACTGGCTAATGTGTCCAATCAGGGCTTTACCAATTCATACCTAACACAGATTTCCCTGGTTTCTCCTTAAAAACCACTCCTGCAGAGACACTTGCTGTGCCTTTGTCCAATCCAGAGGCAGTTCCCTATCCCATTATCCCCTCTAGGGTATTAAATCTCCTTTGTGCTAAGATTTGGTGTCTGGGTGTGTTCTGTGCCAACTAGAGGCCCCTTCATCTATTATAACAATAAACATAAAAAGTATATTCCCTTATTAAGAGGTATCTCAGAACAAAATTCAGTCCAACCTTGCTTACAGGCAATATGATAAAATAAGGTGCACAGTTTAAAATCAGACCTATAAATGAAGACATTTCAGATACAAACAACAGAAAGAATTAGCAATATTAACTTGAGCAAAAAGAAAGTTCCTAATGCAGAGGTTTGTTATATACCATATCTCACATTATATATTTAACACAGAAATCCTAAGGAAGTAGTTGATATGAGTGGGGGCAGGAAGACAGAGTGCCCCTTGTAGAGACACACTAAGGGTCATTATTGGTCTATAATAGCTCAAGTAGGCTACGAGCATCTAGAGTTTATGAATATTAGTACTGTGGCTGAACTAATAAGCACATATTGCACTTACCATCCAGAGAAAACCAGGCTCCTTTTAAGTATTTGGGAAACAGAAGCCCTAACCCACAAGAAGTAAAAACTATAAAATCCACATTTAGTTACAGGAATCAACAAAACTGCTCATGGGAGAGTCCACGAATAAACATTCACAATAAAGCAGTCTTCTGGTGTGTCCTGCTGAGCCTCTGGCCAACAGGAACATGTATTCTCCCGGTACTGGGGTCCTGGTTTAAATTTTACGGGAAATAGTGTTAGTATATAACCAAGAATTTAGGCTCACAGTCAGTGAGAGCAATCACCTGTCTACCAGACACAGAATTTAAGCTACGTCCATGTGCTTAAATTCCCACTTTCAAATGGAAAATCCCTACTCCCTCAAGAATGAACAAAATCTAAAATAAAAATACTGCTGATGATTTCAAAAATTAAGGAGCTCAAAAATTAAGCTCCGTCCATCAAAAATACTAAGTGTGGCAAAGCCTATCCTTACATAATTTCACTTCGACTCATAAAGTGAAAGCCTGAATTCCATTTTCTTTTTCAGGAACCAGCTTTTCTTTCTCTTTCTCAACCTACCCTTCCTCTCCCGCCCCCACAGCTCATTTTTCATTAATTTCACTCATCCTTCAAGTTTCAGATTTTCCTCCATCTTTGAAACAATGTCTCTTCCAGTGTGTCTTCCTAAAGCTACACAGTGAGTTCCCCAAAGGTCATCTCTACCTTCACTGGATTGTAAAAATCATGAAACCAAGACTGTATCTGATTTATTCTAGCATACCCAATGACCACAAATACATGTCTTTAATTATTCAAGCATCTATTATAATTAAATCCATTCATTTAATCTTTGATTCAAAAAAGTTTCTACCATGTATAGTGTATTGTACTGATGACTGGGGAAACATCAGAAAACAAAAATGAGAAATGTTTTTTAAATGGTTTCTTTTTTCCTCATCTAAGAAGTCGGAAATACAATAAAGAAGGGTCTATGGGGCAAGCTGGACACACAGGAAAGATCGTTTAGTTTTACAGTCAGGAGCTACAGAAGGCTTCACTCACCTTTGAGTGAAGACTTGGTGAGAGCAAGCATTCAGATACCTGGGGAGAAAAACAGTCAACAGAAAGTCCGTGAGTGGGCAAGCTCAGGCTTGAGTGCTGAAGAAGTCATTGACATGTGACAAGAGCTGAGAAACACAGGCCCTGAAGAGATGGAAAAGAAGCAAGCAGAGATAAGGAGTGAGGATTAGATATGGAGCATATCCCATGTAGCAATTATTCCCCCATCATTAGACATTTCATGGAAAATATTTTAATGGATTGCATAGACAGTTTAGCTACAAAGAAAAATGTTATTAAATATTCAGTCGGCCCTCGTAGTTTAGGAACTGCAAGAAATTATTCCGCAATACGATACAGTTTGGTTTTGATTTGGGTTTTTAAGACAGGGTCTCATTCAGCCCAGGCTGGGCTCAGATTTGCTGTGTAGCTGTAGATGACCTTGAACCCCATTCTCCTTCCTCCACCTCTCAAGTATCAGGATCATAGGTGTGAGCCACCATGCCCAACATCCAGAAGACATTACTGAGTGGTAAAAACACAGATGAATCTCCTCTCCATCCCAAATATTCCAAAATGTATGCACTGTTTTCTCTACAAAATGAAATAAGCACATGTTTAAAGAATCATAACAGCTTAAAAAATAATTTATTTTAGCTCTATCTAACAGTGTAGAAAACATGACAATATAATAATCTAAAGTAGAAATAAAATCTTAATCAGAATATTTTTTTAATCCAGGTTTTTTTCTAAAAAAAAAAAAAAAAAAAAAAAAAATGGAGTTGAACCAAGTCCTATTGTTTACCTCAATCAAGCAGTTTACTAGATTTTTCTAGAATCTCCATGGAAGCCTGCTGGAGTGTCTCAGAGTTCTCTTTAGGCTGCTGGGATTTCCAGGTTCCTCTGAGGACTCAATTTGCCCTTTATTAGCCATGATATCAATGTGAGTCTCACAGCAAGTTCTACCGTTAAAATTGTCTTCGTTTCCCCCTTTAGCCCCCAAATCACCACTAATTCTCTCAACAATTTTAAGAATATTTTTCAGACAATCATAACTGGAAAGAACTGTTGGGGGTGGGATGAGAGTTCTGTTCACCACAGAATATCATGCCAAAATCCACACCATTTCCTGTTTGGAGGTTGGGTGGTGACTGGGACAGACACTGGAGCCAGAACATGGCCAGGCAGTTGCTCTACCTCTGAGCTACACTCTTAATCCTCCTTAACCTTTTTATTGTGAGGCCCTGAGTTGCCTAGGTTAGCTTTGAAATTCATCCATCGTTTGAATTTCATTCCATCATTAGGAATTTAATATTTTATTTTCAGAACCTGAACAGGCCCTGAACTTGTGTGACCCTCCTGCATTGGCCTCCCAAGAGGCTGGGAAGAGAGACCTAAATCACCAACCCAGAATCATCAACAGAAGCCATGCTGGATTCTCAAGGAATGCCTGGTTGAGTTCAGTGCTCTGCTAGAGAAAAACACTTAAAGACTAATTTCTATCTTGTCCCTGTTAAACCTCTCTTGTAGATTTTCTTTTCTTTTTTTTTTTTTCAGACAGAGTCTCATGTAGGTAAAGCTAACCTTGAACTCTCAGGCATTCTCCTACATCTTCCTTATACATATCACCACGATTAAATTTGTGCAATGGCAGGAATCAAGCCCAGAGTTTCATGTGTTATTAACTGAGACACATTCCAGTTTTGAATATTTCCTTTAACTTCGAAAGCTTTCCACATACATTCCAATGGCGTTTACATACAACAATGTTCTATGTATTTATTATGAGTGTCCCTAAACATGGCAAGTGCTATCTTATAAATGAAGCTTTGACCTCACATTTCCAGCTACCAGGAGAACACATCTGCCCCATTAACTTTAGACTTCTCAAGAACTCACAAACCTCACTGCACCCCTCTCCTACCCTGGCGTCTCATCTGGTATTGACATCATAGCAACCATTTTAGTTCAGTGCTTCAAGACAGGCCCCATGCACACCAGCACTATTTGCCAGAAACCATATATTCCAGGCATCTTCTCCAAGCTTGTCACTCACATGCATTCCTTCTGGGACTTGCTTCTTATTCTTAGCCATGGAATAAACTTAGCCAGGGGGCCTGACACCAGCACCACACCCAGCTGCCATGCCAATCACTCATCTACTGCAAGGCAGGGAGAGCGCCCCTTCTGTTCTCTGAAGTGTGCAGAGAATTCTGTTAAAACTTTGGTTTGGAGTATTTATCACCAGCTGCCTGATCTGAGTCATCTTTGGCCGCATCTTTCCATGTTTATAAGGTAATTGCAAGCCCCGTGCTTTTTTGTCTGCTGTTGAATTTTTCTTTCTAAGTGTTCTCAGCCATGCATGAGGACCCAAAATCCTCTAAGATATCAGATGCATGAAAGTTAACTGACAGGATCTCAGATAAACATGACTAGAAAGCAGATGTTGCTGAATCTAGAAAGGTCAGTCCGACTGCCCTAGCCTTTGAACCTTTCTGTCTGTATCTACTCAGCAAGGAAAGCCAGCGTTTCTCTCGAACCACAGTGAGCAGTGGGGCAGAATGAATGTTTCATTTTCTTGACATGACAATAATCCTTTTCCCAACAAATCATAGTCCAAAGAGGCACACAACCCCTTAACAAAAGGCAATTCTGCTTAGCCTTGCCGTGGCTCCTCCGTTCTGAGAACACATCCCCCTTATCACCCCCTGATTAGACCTCTGAGGAGGTGGGAGAGGGAGGCTTTGTTTAATGCTCCCACAGTAAAACCTGCCTGTAATGAATAACTCCACCTGTCTCCACTCCACAAGTGGTTCCAGGCCTTCCCCTGGTACTTTATTTTCTACCTAACAAAAGGCCCTCAGATGCGGAGCACGTGCTCCCAAATGCCCCTCCTCCTCTTGCTTGAGACCCAAGGGCAGCAGAGCCCTTGTGGAAAGAACACGCCCTGCAATGGCATCATTCATCTTGAGTGTCCCACAGCTGGAAATGGTTTTCTGTTTCCCCCTTCACAACCGTCATTTGAATCACTAGCAAGAACTCTACTGCATTAATTCAGGCTGTAGTCAAGAAGAGTCCATGCAGACTCGGCTGGCTTCTGCTTGTCATATTTGATGGCAGCCTTGGGTACAGCCTGGCTAAGACCAAGGGGAACAGAAACAAATAGAAACATGCTGGCGTGGTTATACACAAATGTATAAAAAATATACACAAGTGTGCAAACAAGTATATGCAGTGATCTAGGCTTGGGTGACCAAAGGCCAAGAAGAGAAGGCTTCAGGATAAATCAATGGCAAAGCAGTTACCTTACATAGGCAGCTGAAGTGGCAGAGATCACATAGTTGACTGTAGACATGCGTGTATGGTTTGGATCATTGTAAAACCATCTATGTTTAGAAATGAATAGAGTACCTCTCTTCTGGTTGGATGCTTTCTATAATGTTTGTGTCCTTAAGTGATCAAAGTCAAACAACAACCATGAACTTAGCATAGAAACTCAAACACAAATTGGGTCAAAAATAGGAATATCCACAAGGAAATAAAAACAAGCCAGGCTATAGACAAGACACGGCTGTGTCTGGCTCTGCATTTTGACAACTCACAGGTAAATCTTGGAGCACTGTTTTAAGTTTATGAAACAAAGGCCTGGATAACAGGCATCAGCTCCTTCACCCAGGAGAAAAACTGAGAAGAGTTTGAAGAAGCTGCTGAAATGGAAGAATCATTTAAAGTCATCATATCTCTGCATTTGAAGGCATTTCAGAAAAACTTCAGTTGGTCACATGATACAACAGAAATAATGAGGCATGTTGCTATATGACTGTGATGTCAAGGCCTAGGAACTAGAGACAAAAAGACAGAAAACTGCAGGTAGCCAGTCTGAGCTAGCTAGTGGTGTGAGCGAGTATGTGTGTGTGTGTGTGTGTGTGTGTGTGTGTGTGTGAAAGAGAGAGAGAGAGAGAGAGAGAGAGAAAGAGAGAGAGAGAGAATGATGGAATGCCATCTCCATGACAGAAGAGGCTTTACATGGCTTGTGTGGCTTGTTTTCAACTGTCCCCAAGTGTAGATGGACATTTAGCAAAGAGCCACTGAACTTGGAGTAACTGAATGAGCCATATACAGGACTACATGAAGAACAGGGAGCAGACTTGGGAACAGATGATATCAGTGTGTTCGTTCGGAGTTCACAGATGTAAAAAGAAAAGCCCTTTGACTCAGCAGACACAGGAAGGAGAGCTTGCTCTAGGGGCCTCCTCACTCCCTCTAGCTTGATCTCTTCTGTTCTCCCCAGACTTGGTTGATCTCCCAGAGTCCTTCCAGATTCTAATCTCCCATGGTTCCTCTCCCATCTTAAGCATCTCCACTTCCATTGCCTTGACTCAGGTCAGGTGTCCCCTGCCCCTTTGCCTTTGATGCTCCCAGAGTACTAGGAACCTATCATAGGGAACCCTCACTGAATTCTTGGTTGGGGGAACCTTGCATCGTTCATTTCTGTCCATCCCTGACACTTAGCACAAGGCCTATCTGCACTAGCAGTCAGTTACATAGCTCTGGGCTTGAGCAGATCTTACATCCTCTGCCCCACATCCACCTCAATCCAAAGAGCCAGCAGTATCAACAAAAATTCAACAAAGGGTTGGGAGAATCACTGGGACACAAGGAAAAAAGCCCTGAGTGTAGCAGACTGACAGGAAGACTTATCTGGTCCATTGTTTCAAAGTTAGATAATGAGAAAAAGGGAAGAAGAGCAGGAAGTTCAGGTGTGATGGTGGTTCACCTAAATCCGCGGGGTGCTGCTGAGGCAGGAATGGTAGCTGTGAGTCAGAGGCCAGGCTGGGTCTCAGAGCTCAGGCCAGTACCAGCTTCAGCATCAGACACTGTCACAAAAGCAAGGAGAGGAAGGACTGGAGTTAAAGGAGAGTGACCCTCCTGGGAAATACTTGCCTCTCTGGAAACTCAGAGAATGTCCACAGAATGTCCACAACAGACAAAATGCCCTTGAAGTGACAGTTTCAACCTTTGGATTCAGAGATCCAAAGCTCCATGTTACTTGCCAAGCATTCTTTCTGTCCTTGCGAGGAAGAGGCTGGTTTTGAAAGCTCTTTCCTTCACATTGATGCTCCCACAAACACACCCCAGCCTCCTCACTCAGGCTCCGACATGTTTGTTTTAGCACTGGCCTAAAGTTAAGAGTCTGCCCTGTCATTATATCACTTTTTTAAAACAGTACCACAAAAAGAAAATAAATTATAACCTAAATCCACAGATGCATTAAAATAGTTCCCTTTCATTTTCAGAAGCGAGGGGAGGGGGAGGCCCTGACTTTTATGTGAACTTTAGGGGTAAAGATTCTATGGCAGTGGTGGGTGGTGGGAGAGAATGTCCAGGTATTAGTACAATTCGCTTGGCCCTGTGCCAGCAAGCAAGTAGTGTAAGAATAAATGATACATGTAAAGCACGTGAACTTACTAAAACAGAGAGCTGGGAAATGTCAATACAATTCCCCATTCACTAAAAAAAAAATAAAAATAAAAAAATAAAAAATAAACAATAAAATAAAGTTCATCAGCCTTGGACTTATTAAAATTGATTAACTAGTTGAGTGTTTTTTTAAACCAAGACAAACTCTATGTCTTGCTGAAGATTTTTTTAAAGTAAGTAAATAAACAAATTAATTAAAAGCTACTAAGAGGACTACGCATTCAAATTGTATCAGGAAGACAACAAAATGCTAACCTAATCTCTTTTAATGATTGTCTCCTTAGCAGCCTAGCATGCTAGACTCAGGGGTAATTCAACCATTCTCACTAGGAACACAAAGGCAGGGGGCAAAAGAGGGCTCCTGCAGTCTCCTGCAGGAGTTCCACTAACAGTTCCCTGAGATAGAACCGCTTCCGAGGCGAAGAGAGTAGAATCTGTGCATATTACTCTACAAGGCTCTTCTGGTGGAATATTGAAAATTAAACTCCATAGAGGTTCTTGGGGGGAGGTTCTTAGGAACCCCCCAGTTCTTTAAAAGAGGCATTAGCCCTATTTCAGCACTAATAATAATCCTCTCTCGTCTGTACTACACATACTCCACACTGTGGTTAAGATACTATGTATAATATAAACAGGGTCAAGAATGCCAGTGTGGAGAAGAGTAATGTTTAAATAGCATTAACCAGCAAGCCGTTCCCCAAACGGCAAAAGGAAAATACTGATGCTCAGCTTTGTGTCTGCAGAGGGCTTTAACACGTATGATCAAAGGCCCCACGGAGCCCTGTGTGACCCATGAGCCTCATTCATTTTGACCAAATTAAGTTTCCCAAAAGGAAGCTATCATTTGAACTGTGTTGGGGGAAGAAATGACATGCAGATTGTTCTAGAAGCTTTATATTATAACATTAAATAAACTGGCACACAACTTATTAGCCACAACTTTACAATGGAACATAGAAAACACACATCAATCATCTCTCAAACATTTTACCTCCACTCTGCCACTAAGCAGTATGGCTCAGGGGTCTTCATGCATTTTAGGATAAAACGGTGCCATGGCACAGCTCCTTAGTAACATCCAGACCTCCTTCACCAAAGACCCTGACTACATCCACCTCGAAGAAGTCCTCATTCTCCCATCTTTTAAGGCACAAGCCATTCTTCATCTCTGCCACCACAGTTAGAATTGGAGGTTCTGCTTCTCAGTCTGTCAAGGTTCTTAATACTTCTCCGTTACCACACACATACACTCTTCACTATCTATATTAATTATCTGTATTCTCCACCTTTTGCACTTCAGCTCTTTCTAGAACTTCCTTTGCATCTTCTTCATATCTAATACAACTAGAACTCAATGGTTACTTATTGAATTAAGTTTTTCTCCTTCACTCCCAACAGTCTAACATACCTATAAGAGATACTTAAATGCTAACACCATAGACACTAGGAATCATCCTGCTTTGTCTGGTAAGAAACCAGACAGAAGCAAGATGCTGACT
Source organism: Sigmodon hispidus (assembly GCA_004025045.1). NCBI lineage: Eukaryota > Metazoa > Chordata > Mammalia > Rodentia > Cricetidae > Sigmodon > Sigmodon hispidus. The sequence goes on from PVIH01005188.1 coordinate 109,656, forward strand.
TAGTTGGCAAAGCCAGAGCTGGTCTGTGTGTCAGTTCTCAGGACACCATACCTCACCTTCAAAGTAAATCACGTTCCCCATATGTATAGGTATGATGATGCCAAGGTAAGGAGAGAGGAAGAAAGACGGAAGGAAAGGGTGGGAGAGAAGGGAAGGAAGAAATGAAGGGCAGAAAGGAGTGGTGAGGGAGGCAGGGAGAGAGGAGGGAGGGGAAAGGGAGGCAGGGAGAGAGGAGGGAGGGGTGCAAGGAGGAAGGGAGGGAGGCAGACCCTGAGGGGAAGTGGCCACACATTAAGCACAGACATTAAAAATCTGACCTCAAACTAAACTTCTAAAGACCTTATGAGTTGAATATGTATAGCTTCCCAGGGAAGTCAGCATGGTGCATCTGTTCAAAGTACAAATTTTTATACCAAGCATCTGAAGTGATCCTTTTTCCTAAAAATCACACATTTCAGGCTGCTATTGTTCACTCAAAGAATGGGCAACTAGGGTTTATTATTCCCTTGAATGTCCCACTAGATCAAACAGAACAGATTCTGTACAACCTGACATCTACAATACAACCTGAAAAACAAAATCAAATTACATTCTGGAAGAAGCTGGCTTTCAAAGAAAACAGAAGTTTCTAAAATGCTGCTTCTTAAATTCTCACTTGTGTGACTTCTTACCCATCACTCACAGGGATGCTGAGCTCTAGAGCACAGCAGTAGCACTCCTGGGCTGAGGATGCAAAGAGATAAAAAGAGCAGGATGGGCATGTCCTAGACCCAGCTCTGACGTCAGTTTTCAGTAGCCTCACCCGGTTGTAATAAGAAAAAAGTATTACTGGTTCCCTCGTGAAAGAGAAAGAGAAAATCAACTCCTCTCTTAAATTCTTTACCTCCAAGCACCCCCTTCCTGATCTATCTCTCTCTCTTTCTCTCTCTTCCCCCCCTCCTCCCCATTTTCTTTCTGCTGTCCTCCCATTTCCCCACTCAACTAATTCTTTCCCATTTCTCTTCCTCAACTCAACTATTCTACCACGAAGTAGTCGGTTTGGAACAGCAAAGGTCATTCCACCCATTCATTTTCCTGAGACAACATCAAGACCAGGAGCTCAGAAAAAGACTCGGGTTTCACCGCTAGGGGACGCTGTGTACAAGGGGTCTCCGATGATGAGGCCCAGTTCTGCAGGGCACTTCTCAGCCTTCCTCAAGAGGTTTTCCTCTCTTTCTGCATTTTCTTCAAATGAACTAACACTCAAGACCAAAGAAAGAGGAAATAAAAGTAAAAAGAGATGGCTTTTATATACCTAGAGCCCTGGTGATTATTATTCATAATGTTGCATCTGGAGAACCAAGGGCAGCAACACAGCTGTGTGTTCGTGCAGTCACTGGTGCACATGGCTGTAAGCCTAGCTGACTTCTCTGCCTTGGTATTCATTCTATCTGACAAAAGAATACATTCTTCCATTTTCTAAGACTTTGAAACTCAGACCTCTGACTTCGCAGTTATGTTAGGTGGGCAAGGGACACTTACGAAAAAGGACAAACGCACAGAATGGAGAGGATTCCGCTTTTAAGAACCAACTACCTTCGTCTAGTTGCAGTTAGCAGGAGGTATCTATCTATGCCGGTGGGTATAGCTTAAGAGTGAAACTTTCACAAGCCAGTTCTCATTGGAAACCCACATGGAAGAAATCTCTGCAGGTTTCAACTAAAAAGTAAAAGAAGGGGGGGAAAGTCAAGCGAAGGGGAGGAAGAAAAAGGGAGAAGAGGAAGAAGAGAGGGTGGAGAAAGGAAATAGTCCAAGGCCCCAGACTGGAAGCAGCAACAAACCCTGATCGCTCACATCGAACGCCAAACGGCAGCAAAGAAGAGAAGCCTAAAGTTAAAAACCGTCCACAGTAAACTCTCCCTACAGGAGCAAACACAACGGATCAAGCCATTCAGGCAAAGCCAGGTCCCTCCCCTGCCTTGCATTTCCCAGGTACCGGCTAAGCCTCGGGCGGCTTCACGGAAAGTTTAAATTTCTTAGACTCGGGAGACGACAAAGTCACCAGTGAGCAGTGAGCTAAGCGCGGGGCGCTGGGACACCCGGCCCATCTAAGTCCTCGGGGACAGGGCACCAAGAACTTAGAGCGCCCCGCGCCAGCCCTCCCTCTCGCGCCCCCAACCCGAACCAGGTAACAGACCGGAGGCCACCTACGTGTCACTCGGACGGACCCTGGGGCGCGCTGACCTGGCCAAAGGGCAGGAGGGCCGCCCGGCGGCTGCGGCGACTTCCCTCCCGGGCTGGGTTCCACCGGCTGGTGCGGGAGACCAGGGCAGCCTCGCCTCCTGCAGGCGGCCTCACACACTCGCGCACACCCACCCACTCCGGGCCCGCGGGCGCGCGCACTCGCAGACGCTCGCGCGCAGGGCTACAAAGCCGCGGGTGGTGGGACAGTGCAAGCCGATCGCGCCGATGGGAGGCGGGGCCGTCGCCACCCGCGCCGGGGGACACCGGGCCGCCCGCGCCTTTACCTGCTAAGTCCAGCTCCTCGGTCCCCGCAGCCCCGGGGCCAGCCCAGCCCAAGCCCCATCCGGGCACGGCCCAGAGGCTACCAGGGTAGCGCTGCGCCGGGGAACAAGATTTCTGGAGCGTCCCTGCCGCCTAGTCCCCACTTCCCGGGCTCTGCGAGCAGGCAGGCGATAAGGAGGGAAGCGCGGGTGCCAGCTTTCTTTCCTTTCCTTCCACCTTCAGGCGCTTTCTGTCTCCTCCACGTTGCACAAATCAGCAACTCCCCGCACCCCCCCAGGCGCCTTTCCTCAACAGCTCCCCTTACCTGCGTGGCACCCCCAGCGTCCCTGACTCCTGTAGTCCCCTCCCCCAGCCATTCACTAAACTTGTCGAGCTGCTGCGAGTGGGGGTTGGCGAGTGAGGGAGCCTAAGCCTCCCATTCAGTACCTTCCTGGAGCTCGCCACCAACCCTCCACATCAGACACACCCACCCCGCTCACCCCTGTCCCCGCTTGCGCTCACCCCGGCTCCTGGCTGCTTGCAGAGCTTTGGTTGACTCCCTACAGAATTCCAGTTTTTTTTGTCTTCTTGCTTTTTCCCCTCATTTGAAAAGCCCTAGGAAACATCGCGTAGCCAAAAAAAAAAAAAAAAAAAGCAACTCGGTGTATGGCCTAGTTGAGTTTCTAAACTTTTCAGACAGTAAAAAGTGTCAATCAGCACGGCCCTGGACTGCAGGCCTTAAAGAAAGAGGTTGGCTTTGCCGCTAAAAAAAAAAAAAAAAGAAGTATGAGTCTCTGTCTTTACATCTGCAAATCAAAGCGACTGTGGCTTTGTGCCCCTGGCTCTTTGTGCCCCTAGCTCTGTGATTGTAAATTTCTCTTCCGCTTTCTCTAATGTAAGTTTGCAGGAGAAAACTATGATTTTCTTGGAGTAATTAGGGTGAGGAAAGCACACCTGGAGGTGTGGGCGGAGCAGAGCCCAAGAATCATTTTCTGCCGAGTACCAGCCCAGAAAGATGCCTTATTGTCACTCAGTAGACAGAGAAACAGAAGAGGACTTTGCAATCACGTCATCTGCCTACCTGCTTCATACTCGAGGCCCCCCAGGGTTTCCGGAGTCATCCGAATTCTCTGCCTCTATCCAGAGCTGAGCCCGCCATGCATCAAAAGCCAGTGTCTGGGAGTAAAGACCTAACCATCTCTAGCCTGAGGGACATCTAGGATTGTCAGACTCTGGTGAGGTAGGACTAGCTGAGCCGGGCTGTTACTAATAAATAGGGAATGAAAGAAAGTGAGGTGGATAGCCAACCCTTTGCTTTGTAGAAAGAGGTCACTGCCAACAGTGATGGGCAGAGCCGATAAGCCACTGGGGGATGGAAAGTTTTCAAACCTTCAGCAGGTTGTGACTTGAAGGGATGGTGGCCATTTCCTCTCTGTGGTTTTTTACAGTGGTCAAGGCTGAATTGTAAAGCTGGTCACTTATTATTCAAAGCTGTTTACCTTTTTAAAGTATTGTTCAAGCTCCATAGGCATGGTGACATCCATTTGTTATCTCAGCCCAGGGGAGCTTGAGACAGGATGAAGAGGCCAACCTGTACTAACTGGCCAGCCAGGGCTATATAGCAAGACCCCCTCTCTAAAAATATCAGAGAGGAAAACTCTTCAAGTCTCTTTTTAAAAGATTCTGCTTTCCAAAATCCTTTTCTACTACTTTATGACTTATTTTATAGCTATCTGCTTTAAATACATTCCCAGTTATTGCTAATATAGTCACACTCAGCACTAATTCTGTCCTTGACAACAAGGAGAAACGCATTCAGTCAGGTAGCAGATGTTACTTGGAGGTACAGGGCTTGCCTAGCAAGTACACGGCCATGAGCTTGAGCCCCAGCACCACAATAGTAAATAATAAATAAACCTATAAGTATAAATCACTTCCTATCACAAATAATGATAGTAGTTCCTAAACTATGAGGAAGTTAGGATGAATAGATACATATGTATTAAAGAAAATAAGAATACATTGAAAGGAACTTTCACTTAACTATAACACTACTACATTTAGAATAATCCTATTTATTGCTTAATTCTTTCTCTTTCAACTGACTCCACTTTCTTTCTCAACATCAATACTTCTATATCTAATGAAAATAATATTTTAAAGAGATTACCGTGGTTAGCCATTCTTTGCTGGTTAAAAGCACACAATAAATGGGTTTCTCTCCGCTTGCACTCACTCATTCTAGAATGTTGGTTTCATCTCTTGCCTTCTTGAGAGATGTAGATGCTTCTTTCCCAACTATGCATCAACTATTTTAACTACTCTGTGTCCTTCCCGAACTTCAAACGGGGATGTCTATCCTCATAAAACACGTGTTCACCAGTACGTTAAGGGTGAAAAGATGTATCTCAGGAGTAGATTGCTAGTCTAGCATGGGCTGTTTTGATCACCACCACCACCACCACACACACACACACACACACACACACACACACACACACACACACACACGCAAATATGCATGCACATACATACATATGCATATATACACATACCTATACACACACACACACACACACACACTTGCTTTATCTCTTCCTTATTCCCATCTACCACAACTGGAAGCAAAATAAACAAGAGGTCTGCCTGGACAGACCTGCCTTTCTGACAAGCAAAGGCCTGTCTGAATGAGACTGCTCTGCAGCCAGCTTTAGGTCAACAACCAGAAGCAGGTTAGGTGTCCAGCACAAAAAAGAGACACTGAAATACAACACAACAGTAGAGCCAAACCTAGACTAAACCATCAAAACCAGTTCCAAATGAGGTTCAAGTCTGTAAAACAGGATGGCGCTGTATTTCACAGAATTCCAAGTTGTCTTGTTTTGGTTTTGCATGTTTAGATGCACGGTTTCACAATGTAGCCCAGGCTTGCCTGAAAGGCACTATGTAACCAAGGCTGGCTGGTCTCAAACTCTCAAAGACCCTTTAGCCTCCCTAGTGCTGGTGTCACAAGCCATGCTTCAAGGTATCTTTATCCAGGCAATGTATTTGAATGAGCTCTGGATGTTGTCTAGATGTCAATGAAAGAGAATGCCTAGACACACTTTATTTAGTGTCTGTTTGGAGCCCTCCTGTCATTCAGACTTAGTCCCCCCACTTTAGGGGGTTGGTCACCCTAATGCTCTCTGCTCTAAACAGTCTCTCCTGTGCTCAGCCAAGCAGCATGTCTACTCTGAATGTGCTTCTGTAGCTGACTTCAGCAGAGGTGAAAAATGCCAAGCTGCTCCTGCTATCAAGCATGAGGCAAAACACTCAAACATCATGGGAGGATTGCTGGGACTCACAGGTTCAAGGGGAAGTGGCTGAGTAGGGCACCTGATGTCATGTGGCCTCCACATATATTGGTGCCAGTGCACACACCAAACACAAAACATCTTAAAGAGCACAGACTATCTAGTAGTCCAAACCCTGTCAACAGAGGAGCATTTACTGAGGTTTGAAAAGCCATTTCATTTAATGCTATGATTTCTTCAGAGGGTTTGCTGACTGCTGACTGAAGGGGGCCAACCAAAACTATCAGCTCAGAGATCTGCTGGAAGTTTCCTTCCCCTCTTAAATGGAGAAATTGATTAAGAATGTATTTGCGGAAATGGCATCCTTCAAGGTCTCAGTCTACTTTACCGAGGGACCCCTTCTTCCCCCAGTAGTCAGCTATTCTAGTGTTTTCCCTGGAGATGGGGCTTATCCTTAAGGACACTTCTCTTCTTTTTAAAATGCCAGAGGCAAAGGTGGGTGGCGAAATTCAACTTACTTAAAAAAAAAAAAAAAAAAAAAAAAAGAAGAAGAAGAAGAAGAAAAAGAAAGAAAAAAGAAAAAGTAACTCTCTTTAGAAAATAACCCAAGGACACTCCGCAATGGGCAGGACAAGCTGGAACTGCCTGTGTGACTTCCTGGAGTGCACTAGAGCAGCAGGAGACTGAGAACTGAAGCCCAGCCACCATGTGTTTGCCTATGTCTTATCACATATCTCTGTGGGAATAACTCATGTAATGTTGGGAGACCAAGGACTGACAATTTCTTCTTCCTACCTAGCAGAAACAACAGAGATTTACCAGCAAGGGAAGGCAAGGAAAGGGGGAATACAGGTGCTTGTGTTGTGAATACAATTTGGGAGCTAAAAATAGGCATAACTACAAAGAAATGGTCCGAAAGATGAACACAACAAAATATTACTGCACAAAACAGTAAGAGGACAGGAATGTTTCTGGCAAAACAGACAGAAAAGAAAGAATAAATAACTATGAATATGAAGATTCTAATTACAGTTTTAGTAGAATTTTTCAGACTAAAAACAGGGTGATCATTAAAAATCTCAAACCCGGTGATGGTGGCACACACCTTTAATCCCAGCACTCTGGAGGCAGAGGCTATTGATCTCTGTGTGGTTAGCCTAATCTACAGAGCAAGTTCCAGAACAGCTAGGGCTGCACAGAGAGACCCTGTCTAAGAAAACAAAACAAACAAAGACACAAAAAGAGAAAAAAAAGAAAATCTCAAATCAAAAATTAAAAATATGAATATATTTATTAAAAATTTGAATTATAATTTCAAATTTACCCATGTAAAAAAATCAACATTTTTGGTGACTATGATTGACCAAATAGTCACATTCAGATAACCTCAAAGATTTCAAAGAGCTAAACCTGGTGGTACAGGCCTGCTATTCCAGCACTCAGGAACCTTAATCAGCAAGATCACAAGTTCAAGGCCAGCCTAGACTATGTATTAAACCATTATCTCAAAAGAAAAAAAAGAACAGTTTCAAAGAACAGAAAAAAGAAGAGCATCTTAATAATTTTATGGGCTAATAAATCCTATTGCTAAAATTAAACAAACTAAAATAGACCAATGCCATAAAGAATGAAACTAAATCCTGCACACAATGCTGTCAAAGCAAGTTCAGAAATGGGTTTTAGCATAAACATATGAGGTTAACACAGCAAATGTAGGACTGGTTGGTTAGTTGGTTGATTTTTATAGTGGGGGGATCAAGCCTAAGGCTTGGTGCATATTAGGCCAGTGCTTTATCACTGAATTATCACCCCTATTAATCTAAATGCTTTAATATTAGAAAAATGTAAAATAATTCAACATTTATTTTTGAAAATGTTCTCAAACAAAAACGGGGAAGAATCTCCCATAAAACATTGCTACTGACAAGTTGATGTAGAGGCATTACTCTCAGTGACACCTCAATAGAAATGTCCTCATTAAGGTTAGTAACAAAGATAGCTTTTAACATATACATTCAACAGTGAACTCTGGCCCCTTGTCAATGACAGAAGGCAAGAAAAAGAAATTAGATGCTATAAAGATTAAAAACAAAGGGCCATCATTTATAGATAACAATGTCATCTTAAGAAATCTAAACAAATTTTATAAAGCATTACATTAAATATAGTGATCATCAAAACTGTTAACCTAAGAACAACATAAGAGAAGGTCCTGGCTCATTAGAGATGAGTTTTGAACAATCACATTCACAGGTGTAACAGGTCTTTATGACAGCTTGGACTGAAGATAATACAAACTGTTTACTGTAGATCTCTACTAAGATAATTTTCACAGACCTTGACAAAATGATTATAGTGAAAGAAAACGACCCCCACATGGAGTGGCACTATTAGGAAGTATGGCTTTGTTGGAGTTGGTATGGCCTTGTTGGAAGAAGAGGGGAGCAGGCCTTAAGGTCTCCTATGCTCAAACTATGCTCAGTGTGACACATAATAGCTTTTGTTGCCTATGGATCAAGATGTAGGTCTCTCAGCTGCTTCTCCAGCACCATGTTTGCCTGCATGCCTCATGTTCTGCCATGATGATAATAGATTAAAACTCTGAAACTGTAAGCCACCCTCAATTGAGTGACATCCTTTATATGAATTGTTGTGATCCAAGAAAATCCACAGAATTAACCAACTTGGGCTCATGGTGCCCACAGAGGCTGAACCAACAACCAAGCAGTTTCCATAGGACTGACCTAGATGTTCTGCATACATGTTATGTTTGTGTAGTATAGTTGGATTTTCTTTTACTCTAGCCCCACGTTAGAACACCAGAGTGTTCTTGGATGATTTTGCTCTTTGCAAGGGCCCACCACCCAGCTAGCAAATAAATCACACATGGAGGCTCATTCCTAATTAAAATGTCAGGTCTTAGCTTGGCTTGTTCCAAGCCAGCTTTTCTTACCTTTTTCCTCTAGGCTTTTGTCTTTCTCTTCTGTAAATCTCACTTTCACTCTTACTTTGTGGCTGGCTAGGTGGCTAAGTGGCTATCATCCTTTTGGTTTTGCCCTTTTCTCTTTGAGATTTCTCCTATATAGTCTCTCTGCCTGCCAACCCTACCTATCCTTTCTCCTTCCTCAATATTGGCATCCAGATCTTCATTAGGCCATCAGGTACAGTAACATAGCTTCACAGAGTTAAACAAATGCAAAATAAACAAAAATAACATGCCTTAAAACAATATCCTACAACAGTGCAGCTTGGTCCTCTTGTGGGGTTCCCAACAGTGGAAGCAGGAGCTCTTTTGCTTGCTTTTGGAACCTTATTCATAGGAGAATTCTCAGAGAGAAAAGGCAGAAATGCAGTCACCAGCCAGACACAGAGGAAGTAAAATAAGAATGCTAGACTGAGAAAAAGTACTAAGCCATGTGGCTAAACATAGCTAAGAGTTATGGGTTAATTTAAGTGTGAGAGCTAGTTAGTAATAAGCTTGAACTACTGGCTGAGCATTTATAAGTTATATTAATCCTCCAAGTCAATTATTTGGGAAGCAGTTGCCAGGTATTTGAAAGTTTCTGGCAGGACAGAAACTTCTGACTACACTCAGCTACCTTCAGCACCATGTCTGCCTAAATGCCATCATGTCCCACCATGGTGACAATGGTCTGAAACTGTAAGCTGTCACCAACTGAATGTTCTTCTTTTTAAGAATTGCTGTGGTCATAGTGTTTCTTTGGAACAATAGAAACCCTGACTAAGACAATGACTCTAAACTTCATGTGAATAAAAAATGTAAGTGACTTAGAATAATAGAATTCTTAATAAAAGGAACCGGTACAGTAGCTGATGGATACTGTATTTTAAAAGAACTAAAAGTACAGAAATAGACTCACATATAATTAAGTAATGAATCAATGAAGCCTAATGCTAAGATGACTGGCACCCTACATAAAAAAAAAAAAAAACAATAATTTCCTTTTTGTACCAACATAAGCATTCTGAGATGCTGTTTTAGTTTATGTATAGGAGTGTTTTGCTTACATGTATATGTGTAACATGTCATAAGAGGGTGTGGGATCCCCTAGAACTGTAGTTACCAATGGCTGTGAGGTGACAATGGGGAGCCAGCATGTGAGCACTTAGAATTGAACCTTGTCTTCTCTTGCCCAGTGAGCCATAGGTCCAGCCCTGGTTTCCACTAAGTTAAAAACCTAAAGGTTCAAAGCAAAACTTCAATGTTTTAGATTCTTCATCACTACAGAGCAGATAATGTTTCACATGATGTAAAATAAGTACAAGCTCCATAAAATAATATAGCCCTTTCTTTCAGATAATATACGACTATTATCATATTCTAGGTTTTCTTGTACTTAAGCAGTTGCTTGGATATCTGTGCCAAGCTGCACAACGGGAACATTCCAAGAACTGTGAGTGGCACTGGACCACCCTGTGCAACAATGGGAAGGAGGGGGTTTCTGTACTGTGTGCATTTTGAGTCATTTCTATTGTTCTGTTCTGTCGGCCCTTTATACCTTCTAGAGCAAGGTGAAAACAATAATGCTAACATTCCTTCACCCGGAAGCTCTGAAGCTTTTCGGGGTATAGACCCAAACTTTGAGAATCTAATTAAAACTGTGAAACCTCTGTGTGGTGATATATTGTGAAGGCTCTAAAGAAATAAAGTCTGTCTGAAGATGAGAGGACAGAGTCAGCCACAGAGTTAGACACAGAGGTCAGGTAGAGGTGGCACACATCTTTAATCTCAAAACTTGGGTTCCTTCCATGCCTCTGCTTCCAGTATTTGGAAAACACACAAACCTTCAATCCTGGCACTAGGAAGTTTGAACAAGGTAGTGATATGACTGGAGAGAGAAAGAAATATAAGGCAGGGGAGATAGAATCTTCTACCTTTTGGCTGAAAAGTCGCCAAGGTAAGAAGTGGCTGTTGCTTGTTCCTCTTTCTCTCTGATTTTTTTTTTTTTTTTAGCATTTATCCCAGTATCTGGCTCCAGGTTTTTATTATAAGATCAGTTATGATTTATGCAATATCTCTGCACCCATAAACAAACTCACTTTGCTTGGTGAGTGACATCTTAGCTATAGTCTATGTTCTTGGGTATCCAGCTAGACTAGACTTCTCAGACTCTAGCAGTAAGTTGAGGTCTCTGCATTAAGTTTGTATCTCTGTGGCTAAAATATTGGAAAGAAACAACCTAAGAAAAATAGGGCTGCTCTGGCTCATACATCAGAAGATTTCAGTCCATCCTTTGGGCAAGGCATAGTGAAGTGGCCTGTTAACAGCATCAGGGCCAGTGGCAAAGGCAGTTCGCAATTCAGTGGACCAGGAAGCAGACTACCAAGCTACAACCATGGACTGGGTTATAATGTTCAAAGGCCCATCCCTAGTAGCCTGTGACTGCTGGCCCCATGCCCAAAGGTTGGGCAGCCTTCCAATGGCCTCTACAACATGATGGAAGTGCACTAACACAGAAGCTAAGATTCAAACTCTAACAGCTTTGTACCTGAATTCTCTCCAGCAGAATGAAACACTGTCTTCTTTTAACTGTAGGACCATCTATGAAATCCTCCAACATATGCTTCTTTAAGCCTTTTGTCCATTGTGGCTCTCTGAGGTCATAATACCTTCACTAACTTTGAAGGGTATGGATTAAAGATGATTAGCAGCCACAGTCCTGACACCTAAGTGACCATGTGGAAAGGATCCCTTGTTTTGACTTTTTTTTTATTCTTATTTTATATTTTACTTAATTTTGAAACAGCATCTCGCTATGCAGGCCTGGCGTGTCCATAATTCACTAGTTAGACCAGGCTGGCCTCCAAATGACAGATGTGCCTGCTTCTGCCTCTCCAGTTCTGTGGTGTGGGACACTATACCAGGCCTCAAGAAGCTCATTTCTGCCAACACAAACACCCTATTTGGATTTTCATTTAAGGAAATAATAAATCTTATTCTCTGTGACATTAACTTTGGGGAATCTTCCTGTTGCCTTAGCTTAATTTGGGCCTATATTTATAGACATTCTGAATTGGCTCAGAGCTTCCATGGGACTCATCATTCAAGACTGTGGATAAGTCAGAGAAAATGAGGCACTGTTGTATGAAGTTTCTGGGCCAGCCTTTTCAGCCTGGTCTTGAGGTTCTGATGCACAGTCTCATGAAAACACACATATGCTTACATTAATTTTATGCAGATTGACCTACGGTCCAGGCATATTGCTAGCTAGCTCTTGTTCTTAAACTAACCCATGATCCTTATCTTGTTCAGCCATGCAGTTTTGTACCTTTTCTCAGAGAAGTATTTCAACTTCTTTTTTCTGTCTTCTCTGTGGTGTCTCTCTGGCTTCTTTGTGGCATCTCTGCTCTGTTCCTGTTCTCAGAGTTTTCTTAGTCTGAGAGTCTTGCCCATACCTCCTGTCTGCCTTCGGCCAGTCAGCACTTTTATTAAACTAGTAGGCAATTATTTACAATGTAATAACATAATCCCATTACAAGGTACTCTAGAATATTGCCCTTAGGCTGAATCTCACTAAAAGAAAGCAAGATAGAGAGGTGTTATAGCTTTGTACAAATGCTACCTGATTGAGCATTTATTCTGTTTAGCTGGGTGACTCTGCCAAACCCCTGCATTTCTCAGAGACTGACCAAAGGCAAAGGCAGAAGACATTCCAGAGTTTACTTACTTACTTAATTACTTACTTACACACACACACACACACACACACACACACACACACAAAGTTGCCAATACTCAAAACAAGCTATTGATATACTCTAAATGGATAAAACTCATGCTGAAGACAGAAAGATGACTCAGTGGGTAAGGATTTGTCACCCAGCATCTACACAGTAGAGAAAGAGACCTCACATCTTCATCCTAGCAGGTGTGTCCCCCACAACACACAACATACCAGCATACAAATAAATAGGTAAATGTAAAACAAGGCTGAACAAAAGATGACAGACACAAAATAATGCATGCTGTATGATTATATAACATTTTTAAAAGGGTAAAAATAATCAGTTATAATAGAAACAGAACAGGGGTTGCCTAAGGCATAGAGACAGATTCAAAGGCATACAAGGAAAGTTTCTATGACTAGAGAAATGTTTTGTAGCTTTTATTAGTGTGGTGGTTACAGAGTGTATATAATTGTCCTAATCCATCAAACTGAATACTTAATACTAATAAAATGTATTATTTGTAGATATCACCTCAATTCATTAATTCATGTGGTTTGAGAAAGGGCTATATAGCCCAGACTAGCTTCAAATTCATCATTTTCCTGTCTCCACTTCCAGACTGTTAGGATTACAAGCATCTGCTCAATATACATTTTTAAATGAAAATGAAATTATGTGAATCCAATGAAAACAGATTAATGATATAATAAGGCTCAACCATGAGATCGTTTGGGGTGATCTATTATTGTCATTGCTGCATAACCTTAGAACAACGAAGAGCAAAAAATGATTATGTAACTGTATAAAACAGACCTGTCATAATCATACCCTAAGACAAATTATCTTTATAAGAAATATATTTAGTTTGTTTCTATGCAGAGCTATGACATCCAATTGCTAACACCCTAATTCTAAACAGATACAAAATATGCTTCTGTGGACAGTGGTATACTAAATGCTTTGGCTTTAGCAGGATATAATAAGTCTGAGATGGACCTCTATTTTAAGTGTTTTATTCCATATTGTCTTCTCCCTGGATTTGTTACTCACACATATATGTAACAAGACAGAAAACATAAGCACCAAAAATATTTACAGAAACGTTGAGCGGTCATTCACAGAGTGATATGACTAGACCTGACAGGAAACCATGTTTTGGAGAGGTACAGTAGCAGAGTCAGGTCTGTGTATTCTGAAAGTAGATGACCCCTGATTCCTAGAAGTGTTGTTGGAGGAGGACAGGAAGACCTCAGGCAGGAAAATGATGCAAAGAATGTACAGGTAGAAGGGTCCAAGTGGCAAAGCTACCTTCCAGGGACCAGGACTTCAGCTCATCCTACAGACAAGGATGATGAAGGAGCTAGGGATATAGTGTTAATAAGATCAGAAAGCCAATGGTTGTCCTTGATTACATAGTAAGTTGAAATCCAGCATGGACCACATGAGACCCTGTCTTAAGACAACAATAAAAGTAAAACATAGTTAAAGAAGGAGAGTTATCACACTAAGCCTTGACAGATTTCGCTGATAATGTTAATTGAGCTCTCATGCCCATGAAAGCATCCAGAGAAGGAATATGGCCACCCTGATAGTTCTTTCTGGGACTTCAGATTTCTGAAAGATTAACAATAAAAACAACTGAACTACTTCTCCAAGAGAGATCTGTACTGGTATGTAGAAATTTAGATAAGAGAAGATAGACTTGTCTTGGTCAGTGCAAATGAAATGATCATAATCAGTTCTAAAGTGAACTAGAGTGAGCATAACCCTGTGATAATTCTTACTGTAAAGAAGAGGTCAAAAGTGCAATGCCTGTTCATTCCTATACACAGAGAGGCTGATCCAGTCTGGATCAGTTTGACCCCATAAGACAGATGAATGAGTTGGCCATCAAAGGAGAGAGGTAGAAAAAATAGATGTGGGTTTGGTGTTGTAGACTCTGTCTTAGTTACTTTTCTCACTACCGTGACAAAACACCAACAAAAACAACTTCAGGAAGGAAGTCATGTGGGCACACAGTTTAGGGAACAATCATGACAAGGAAGGAGTTGTAGAGAATGCTACTTTAGCTATGGCAGGACTGTGAAGGAACTAGCCACACTGTCTTCACAGGCAGGAGACAGAGAAGGGAATGTTAGTACTGAGTTGTTTTTTTTTTTGGTTTTTTTTTTTTCTTTTTGTTCTTTTTTATCTGGTCGGGATCTGAGCCTATGGGCTAAAGCCACATATATTCAGGGTTAGTCTTCCCCTTACAGTTAAGCCTCTTTGAAAATTCTAATGACACACAACATAAACACATCTTATACCACACACACACACACACACACACACACACACACACACACACACACACACACACACATGACTAGTCAGAAACACAGGCCCCAGAGGTGTATCCCCTAGGTGACTCCAAATCTAAGACAAGTTGATGAAGAAGATTACTCAACATGGTCTCCTGCTTATCAAATCCACTCTACTGAATGCTGTTTCTGAACTGTCAGATACAGAAACCAATACTGAATTCCCAGAATGTATTATTACCATGGGAGACCAGTTGGCAATTTGCTGCAAGTTGCTTCTTCTATTTTGAAATGATTAGGGGTTCCTATTCTGGACATATCATTGTATTTCCTACTCATAAAGCCCTATACTGATCCCTTTCAAGGGATATGACTAGCAGGTATAGTATCTGCACAGTCCTCCATGCCTTTTGAAACAGAACTTGATTTTCCTCAACACATTCTTTCAGCCAATGATGAGAAAAATGATGATAGCCAAGATGATTTTCTTCTTGTAGTCAGAAGTTTCTCAATCCTGCCTAGCCCCAAGATCCAGACCTGAAGTTGCTTATAAAATAATTGACTGCAAGGCTTAAAATTATAGTAAATACTGGGCCAGTAGTTCAGGCTTATTACGATTAGCTCTTACGTACTGTTTCTATTCTATTTCTATTTCTATTCTATTCACCTGATTCTATTTATGTTTGGCCATGTGGCTTGGCACTTATGCTTCAGTGCAGCATTCTCATCTTTCTTCCTCTTCATCTCACTGGTATCTGATGCTCTACTTTTCCTCTTCCCAGAATTCTCCTAGTCTGGTTGCCCTGCCTCTACTGGCAAATCAGCATTTTTTTTAAAAACAACACAAGTGAAAACTCTTTACAGTGTACAAGAGCATTATCTCACATCTTCTCACAGTGGACCATGGCCAATGACTAAGGAAGGTTAGGCCTAGCCATTTCTGTCTAAAGGGAGACATCTCTGATGGGTCATCTTTGCTCCCAAGGCCTAAATTGGGCTAGGAAAGTTTGCAGGAGTGGCAGAAGACTGCATCATGCATTGGTGGCATCCTCCTCCCTATACTGCTTATCACCTCTTTCTCTCATAGATGGTGCTCTCTAATAGATGCACTTCTTTTTTAGTTTGCTTGCTTTTCAAGACAGGGTTTCTCTGTGTAGTTTTGGAGCCTGTCCTGGAACTTGCTCTGTAGACCAGGCTGGACTGTAACCTACAGAGATCTACCTACCTTTGCCTCTGAATGCTGGATTAAAGGTGTGCTTAGAAGGTACACATTATAGGTAGTGCGTCATAGAAATCAGCTAGGTAGGGCTGAGTTAGAAGCACATCTATTAACTTAGCCTCACTAGCTGTACTACTTGTGATGTGTACCTTCTACAAGTGTCCTAGCTATCTCACTGTCTTTAAATAAAATTCACATAACAGTCTTTCAGTTAATATTTTTCAATTTTCTAATCAGAAACTGTTTCGGCTCCTTATTATGTCTTAGCCCTTTGTTTATATTAGCATTGTAGATTCAGCAGTTTTTAATCATCTGTATTACTAAAGGTTGCTTACCTTTAAAGGCAGAGCTAGATGGATCATGCTCCTTGATTGCTATGTATCACATTAGATGTTTTGTCAAAGGTTCCATCCTGATTTCTTCAGGTTGACTTTGTCACTCTCTGTAGTTTCTAGTACTAAATTGTTATGGAATATTAGTTTAAGATATGTTGCATCCATTTATGCTGTGGAATATTTGTTTAACGATGCAAAGATGTGTTGCATTCTTTTATATTGCATTTGTTTTTTTTTCTTTTTTTTTCTTCTTTATTTTGTATTTAACAAAAAAAAAGTAACATGAATTTAAAATGAGGAAAAGTTAACAATAACTATGAACAGGATAAGAATCATAAGCATGGCATATCAAGGGTGGTAACGCAAATAAGATTGCTACACATATACTTACTATGTGTTCAGCTTTCCCTCTGAAATTTTTTTTCCATCCCTGTATATCCTTATTCAAGGTCTCTTCCCCCTCCCAACACATCTTGTCATTTCTCTTCTCTGCAACTCCCCATCCCTTCCCTGGGCAGGGAGCAGACAGTCCTATGGTCCCACTGACCCAATAATGCTTGGATCAGTCTCCACTCCTGGCCAAATCCAGTTTTGTCCAACCTCCCTCAAGAATGAGTCTGGTATTCCTATAGTTGGAGTGGGGTTCGAAGGATCAGTCCAGGGTGTTTCTGATCCCAAACTGTTCACTGGTTGTGGTTTGTCGCTTGGGTATGTTTGGCTTTTTTTTTTCTTGTTTGTTTGTTTAGAACCCACTAGTGAGTGAGTACATCCCCTGCTTATCTCTCTGAGATTGTGATACCTCGCTCAGGAGGATATTCTCCAAATCCCTCCATTTGCCTGCGAATTTTTGGATATTGTTTTTTCTTACTGCTGAGTAGTATTCCATTGTGTAGATGTACCACAGTTTGTTAATCCATTCTTCAGTAGAGGGACATCTAGATTGTTTCCAGGTTCTTGCTATTACAAATAATGCTGCTATGAACATAGTTGAGCTAATACCATTGGTATGTGAATGTGCTTCTTTAGGGTATACACCCAGAAGTGGTATTGCTGGGTCCTTGGGGAGACTGATTCTTAATTTTCTGAGAAACCGCCATATTGCATTCCAAACTGGTTGAACAAGCTTACACTCCCACCAACAATGGAGGAGTGTTCCCCTTGCTCCGCATCCTCTCCAACATAGGCTGTCATCTGTGCCTTTTATCTTAGCCAATATAACAGGTGTTAGGTGGTATCTCAAAGTTGTTTTGATTTGCATTTCTCTGATGGCTAAAGATGAAGAGCATTTTTTCAGGTGCCTTTCAGCCATTCGTAGTTCCTCTGCTGAGAATTCCCTTTGTAAATCTGTACCCCATTTTTTGATAGGGTTATTCAGGATTTTGGGCTCTAAATTCTTGAGCTCTTTATATATCTTAGAGATCAGTCCTCTATCACTTGTAGGGTTGGTGAAAATCTTTTCCCATTCTGTAGGCTGTCATTTTGTCCTATTGACAGTGTCCTTGGCTTTACATAAGCTTCTTAGCTTCAGGAGATCCCACTTACTGATTGTTGGTCTTAGTGCCTGTGCCACTGGTGTTATATTTAGGAAATGGTGGCCTGTGCCAATTTGAAGAAGTGTATTTCCCACTTTCTTTTCTATCAAGTTCAAAGTGGCTGGGTTTAAGTTGAGGTCTTTGATCCACTTGGATTTGAGTTTTGTGCAGGGTGACAGGCTTGGATCTATTTGCATTTTTCTGCACACTTCCATCCAGCTATGCCAACACCATTTCTTAAATATACTATCTTTTTTCCATTGAATGTTTTGGGCCTCTTTGTCAAAGATCAGGTGTTTGTAGGTTTTTGGGTTAATGTCTGGATCCTCAATTCTATTCCATTGGTCCACAAGTCTGTTTTTATGCCAGTACCAGGCTGTTTTTATTACTGTAGCTCTATAGTATAGCTTGAAGTCAGGGATGGTGATACCTCCTG
>PVIH01005189.1:0-60827 GCA_004025045.1 Sigmodon hispidus
AAAAAAAAAAATTTAGAAGCAGAAAACCAGGACCAGCAGGATGGCTCAATAAGTGAAGGCGGTTGCCGTGGAAGCCCCATGACCTGAATTCAGTCCCACAGAAAGTCAGAAGGAGAAAAGGCTCCAGTATGTTGTTCTCTGACCTCCCATGCACACCATGATGTTCATGTCCCACACTCTCATGCCTTTCGGCTTCTGTCAAAGTTGTTAGTCAAGGTAGATAACACAGATCGCAGACATATAGGATGGTGTTTAGTGTATAGGGAGATCTCCAGGAATAACGCTCAGTTCCAAGAGCTTACCAAGAAATATGGAACATGAACAATCCTGACCCAGCAGTGCCTACTCATGAAGACACCCCCTACCCAAACTGACACAAGCCTCCAGGACTTAAGCTTGCTCCGAAAGTACTTGAGATAAGTAGCTTCACAAACAGTTGGATCCATGAACTCTGGTGTTGTAGGATATTTGTGTATAGTGTGTGATGATGTGTCACTGTGATTGGCTGTGGATTTGTGTATAGTGATTGGATGATTGTGATAGCTAGGCAGGAGAGAATAGGCAGGACTTCCGGGGAAAGAGAAACTCGGGATGAATCTCAGGCAGGTGTGGGAGATGCCAGCGAGACACAGAGCAAGTCAGACATACAAAATGGAGTGGAGGTAAAGAGCCAAGTGGCAGGATGTAGATTTTTTTCTTACAAGTGCAAATTTTTTTATTATGAATAAAGTTTCATTTTTGTCCATGTATCCCCTTGTTCAAACTCCTTTCCCCCTCTCACCCCTCCCAGTCTCTCTTTCTCTCTTCTCCCCATCTGCAGGATGTAGGTTAATATAATAGGTTAATTTAAGCTGTAAGAGCTAGTTGAATAAGCCTAAGCTAAAGGCCAACATTTCCTAATTAATAATAAGTCTCTGTGTTATTATTTGGGGATGGTGGCCAAAAATAAAGTCCTTCTACAATGTGGCATCATTATGAAACTTTATGTCTGTCTCCTGTGAATTCCTGGGTGAGTTCCAGCCTCCAGGATCTCTCCTGTATGGTGTTGAGATGCCGTCTAGAAATTGCCAAATTCACAACTACAGCCCACACTTTTAGTCTATGATGGCTGATCTTTGTTGACTGTCCCAACAGTAAAAATTTACCACAACAGTCCTATTGTGACCATACTGATTACATACTACTGTTAAATGTGCTTTATACATTGTCTATTATGCTATATATCATTTACATGAATTTTGTGTTGTACGTGTTCTATGACACCTTAACTATTAATAAAATTCATGTTTTTAGTTTTAGTGGTTATAAAATAGGAACATTAATAATTTCTATACTCCCAGAACATTGTTCATCACACTCTTTGGATATAGGAAAAGCACCTGTCTCATCAGTTATGGTCACAGTCGTGTAGCCATGTCACATCAGTTGTCTCTGACCTTGGAAATCACATGTCCAGCCATGAGTTTGGAGTTGATGAGCCAAGCTGACAAAAACATGGCTGGCATCCTCAGAGAGCTGCTAACCTAGCTCTCTCAAGCTGTTTACATCTCGAAATTAAATATCTATTCTTTGACAATTTCATGCATGTTTATAATGCATTACTATTATATCCATCTCTCTTTTGGAATCTTGTAATCATTAATATTTATTCTTAAATGGGGGATACAATCCTTCTTAGAGTTATTGAACAAAGATTTTCTAATTCTTTAACAATTTTATTCTGCTGATCTGTATCAAATGTCAGTCATTTCAAACCCAAAGTGTTATGATATATTTCCATCTTTTTATTGATATAACACACTCATACACACAGAAACCCTCACATTTTCCTCTTCTGCTCACACACTTTCTTCTCACTCTTCAGCAACTGGAGAGAGATACTGAGTATTAAAATGTCGAAAATGACAGGCAAAGCCTTTAACTCTGATAATAGGCTTTTTTGTGAGATGGGTGGTTATGTGCAGTGGTAGGTGACAAAGGATTGGAGCCCTCTTCCGGATTTCTAGAGATAAGAGGTTCACTGGTCTGAGAGTTCTGTGTCTGTGAAACCCAGTGAAGTATGTGAACAGGAAGTGTAGGCTGGAGCACTATGAGAAACGGGCTGTTACAGGGTACTTAAAACCTGTCTTCCATGACAGAAGTGCCATGGCGTCTCTCGATTCTGAGGTGAAGGAAGAGTGTCTGAGGGAAGACCTGAAGTTCTACTTCATGAGTCCCTGTGAGAAATACCGAGCCAGACGCCAGATCCCATGGAAGCTGGGCTTGCAGATTCTGAAGATAGTCATGGTGACCACGCAGGTAACTCACACAATCAACTCCTTTCTTCCCTGAGGTCAAATCATTTCTGAAGTCATGATGCACTTATAGCTTAAAACAACTGGTAATTCAGATGCCAACCCACCAGAGGAATGCTTCTCTGATGGAGGAACCCTGCTGGGTGGGGTCTGCAGGAAGGACCACAGGCTCTGAAAACCCAGCTGCTTTCATCTGTAATTTCACTTAGCACAGTTATGATATCTCCCCATTTACCATGTATTTCCATGTAATGTGTACAAATAATCTCATGATTATGTCTCAGTCTTATGGGCACACATACTTGTGGATGGTCAGGAAAGTGGCTTTTCATTTAACTGTATAATTTTGATGAATAGAACCATATTAAAATAGGCTTCTTAACTACATCTATTGTTCCATGTGACAATTAGAGGTCTTGTTCTCCATCCTTGGCTTACTGACAAGGCAAATTTGCCAAACGAAGTATCCTTGGGATAGATTACAGTTTGAACGCTCACAGATTTTATTTATAAGTGAAACTGCAGATGTTTGGCTTTACTGGAACAAAGCCCTTCAAAAGATTTATGTTGAACTAGAGCAATATTACAGGTGTCTTGCCTTGCTATATTACAGTCCTTCAAGAGATCAATAGCACCTGTGTTGCCCTAAGATTCCTCTACTGGTAACTCCCCACTCTGATTCAAAAAGCAATTAACACTTTGCATATACTTCCACACCAGTTATTAATGCAAGATTTTAGGCTCGGTAGACTAACTATATTTAGGTACTGAGAATCGGGCAATTAACAGGAAAAAAAACCTTTCTAACTAATTAACCATGTCTGAATATTAATAATCACACTTAAGAAATGTGATATAGTGTTCATATTGTTTGCCTCTTCCTTAGATCTTTCATTGGTTTACTCTCTTCCCTTGTAACCCTTGTAGCTGTCTCTTTAAGAGATAAGCCAAAACTTTTTACAACTCACAGCTGTTGTCAGTCACTAATTAACTTTTAAGTCTTTGCCACTTGTGTGACTCTTATCAGAATGCAATTCCCTGAGAATCTGCCTTGTAGCTTTTTTAAAATTACTAACAAGTTGCTAATGAATATATATATATATTTATATATATATATATATATGCACACACATACACAACTCAGGTATTTGTAATGGGAGGAGAGACCATGAGAAGAAGAAACTATGAATATGGCAGCAAAGAGCAATAGAACAAAGAACATTTACCTCTGTGCATGAAATCATTATAGAAATCTTTTGGTTTCTTTTGCTACTGAAAGCATTTCTTGGAGGACCCTGGGTAAAGGCTGGAGGCTGGTCTCTCAACCGCTACCCATTTCCAAGGGTTCTGTACTTGCTTGTTGATCTGCAAGACTCACACTGAAGTTCATGAAACTAAAATTAAGATGCCTTCCAAGGGCACAGGGCAGGCTGAAGTTCAGTTCAGATGACCTGGTTTCAACAGGAGTTCACAGGTCATCTCTCCACAGGAGCTGTAAAAATAGATAAGAGAATATCCATGTAGAAGAGAGTGTCTTAATCTTTTCACCCCCTAATTCACATGAGGTGTACAGGCTGTTAAGGAGTTCTCAAAAACCCATCTTACTTTATTTGATATGCTCTTCAAAGTCTTAAGACATAAAAAATGCTAAATATTTCTTTGATTAGTAGCATTGTGCCCCATGTAAGTGATAACAACCAGGTACTATGGAGAATGTTTGAGCATTACATTTGGACCTTGGCTTAAGGTCATACTGCAGGTCAGTTTATCACCAGAATTGATACAGCCATCAGAGCTGTAGGGCTGAGGCGTTGACCTCATCTATGGTGACTTCTCTGTAGGCGACTACATTTGAACATACATGCCTGAAAAAAAAAAACAGTACTGATTTGTAGTCTTTAACTCTACTAGTAAATAGTCTACTGTTACCATCAATCCATAAGTGTCTAAGGATTTCTGAAAAATAATGTAAAAGATTCAAGGAATGCCTCAATTTGGAAACAAGAGGTCTTCACTGCTTTACTCTGAGTTCAGAAAGTGGCTTTCCA
This sequence comes from Sigmodon hispidus, assembly GCA_004025045.1. Lineage (NCBI taxonomy): Eukaryota > Metazoa > Chordata > Mammalia > Rodentia > Cricetidae > Sigmodon > Sigmodon hispidus. Next base: position 4,343 of record PVIH01005189.1, read on the forward strand.
GTGTGTGATGTGCTGTCCAAGATTATCCAGGTATAATGATAAGATCATCATGGGGTTGGAAAGGTGGCTCCGAGGTTAAGAGCACTGACTTCCAGCGACATAAGTTCAATTCCCAGCACACACATGGTGGCTCAGACCTTGAGGATATGATGCCATCTTCTGGATTCCATAGACACCAGGCATGTATGTGGTGAACAGATATACATTCAGGTAAAACACTCATATACATTAATATAATAAAACAAGGGTAATAAAAAAAGCAGTCACTTCAGAAGAAGCAAGACTGGTAAATATGGATGTGATTAAAAGGACATATCGCCTACTCTTTTCCATTATTTGTTTCCAAGTCTTGATGACCTATACATTGTCCTCTTCTTTATTGTTTCTTAAAAGATAAGGAGATGATTTAGTTCCTTATTTAACAGTTTTCTCTCTTGCTTCAACTTTGATGTTTTAATGTGGTACTGTCACTAAAATTGTAAATTCTATAGGCATAAAAATCATTGTTTGTTATCTTTAACTTAACATTCTTAGTCCTGATATTTGTGCTTTTCCCTTCCCATTCTTTTCCCTCTGGCATAGTCCTTTTACTGATTTAGATTTGTTATAATTTTTATTTGCGTGTCTGTGAGTATACACACGAGTGCAGTACCTGTATAGACCAGAGAGGGCATCAGATCTCCTGGATCTGGAGTTAAATCAGGTTGTGAGTTGCCCAGTGTGGGTGTTGTAAATAAAACTCTGGTCCTCCACAAAGGCAGCCAGTGCTCTTAGCCATTGAGCCATCTTTCCATCCAGTCTCCAATTAAAAACATGAAGGAAACATCTCATTTGTAGTGTGTTGAGTTGAGACACACTGTAGGTACCTGCACTGATAGCAGCTCACAGGTTTAATGCCACTGCCAGACATGAAGAGGGGCTTATGAAAGCTAATCCAGTTTATCCTTTCTGCAACCTTGTGATCTAGGCTCAGTTAGAATCCCCTTTTTATGAACAGAAAAAAAAAATGGAACAAAAGGGTTAAGTAATTTGCTCACAGCCCTGGCCTTCACAGTCTCTGAAGCACACACTCCTGATCTCATCTGCTATCTTCTTCTGCATATGGGTTTTGTTTTCTAGGTTTGCAAATTGGAAGGCAGGATCAGTCTGCTTCAAAGTTTATTTTGAACAAGTACAAGTCTCTTCAATGTTGTTATCATATTATTTTTATTTTATTACTTTATATGTATGAGTGATTTATCTGTGTGCCACATGTGTGCAGTGCCTCTGGGGTCTAGAAGAAGGTGTTGGATTTCCTAGGGCTTGAGTCACAGAAAATTGTAAGCTGTTATGGGGGTGCATGTGGGGTGAAACTCGGGTCCTCTGATAGAGCAGCCACTGCTTTTAACCATTGAGCTTTAACTCTAACCCAATCATACTGCTTTTTCTTAGAAAAGCATGCACTTCATTATTCTCCAGCTCAGGAATTCTATGTGTGAATACACATGGCCATGAGAGGACATTCTTCAGTGTCATTCCTCAGGGGTCTTGGGATATGATCGCTATAGGCCTAGACCTTTAGCAAGTTTGCTAGGGTAGCTGGCCATCAAGCTAGGGAAATTCCTCTGTTTTCTTCCATCTTTCTATCATGTGGATTCTATACACATCCTGCTATGCCCAGAACTTTGCATGAGTTCTGGGGACTAAACCAACACCATCATACTCACAAGGCAAGCATTTTTCAGAAGTTACTCTGAAAACAACTTTTCTGAGAAGATAACTGTGAATTTGTAGTTCAGAATTCCCTGCTTCCCACAGCCACCCTCACCCTTTGTCCAGTGAGGTTTTAGCTTCCTGTCCAGATGCCAGCCAGACCAGCCTGATGTTTCTGGCTTGTGTGTGTACTTCCCTGCCCAGACTGGTCCTTTCCCTTCACTTGGTGGGTGTGTTTTAAGACCATTTCCCCTTGTGTGATGTCAGCCATGTGTAATCTCCCTCACTAATAAACTAATTCTGGGAACTGATAGATTACTTTTGGTATGAATTTCTGTTTCTCCACTGGTATAATCTAAGAGTTACAATCTATTTCCATCACAATCCCATCCCTGTGTAGCTTCATTTTATCTACTTGTAGATGACTGGTTGCTTTCTCTTACATCATGTCCCACCATTCCTTCCTCCTCATTCCCTGTCTTTTCCTACCTGATGAAACTCAAATTCTAGTTTGTATTTAATGAAAACTGAGCCAGATATTGGGAAAAAGCTGGAATATCAGAAAGAGGAAACAGACCACAGTCAAATCTTACCCAGCCCTCTTCTCAGGGTGAAAACTGTCTTCCAGATTCCTTAGTCTATTCCTTGTCACTTTTCTAGAATAAATCTCAGTCTTCCACGCCTGCCTTAAATACCTTCTTCACCCACTTGTTTCACTTCGGGGTTCAACTCTGCATCATATTCTAGAGTTAAGATTAAAGGTGTGAACCACTACTATTTGGTAGTTAGGCCTTGAACTCACAGAAACACAGAAAGATCTGTATCTGGAGTTATGGGATTAAAGGCGTAGGTCACCACTCAGTCCCATGCTGGACTTACCCTAGGTGGCTTGACTGTGGGTGGATCTGTTCCTTGATATTCCAGGCTGGTTTTATTAAATATAAAATATATCACCACAACCTAATCCTGTGAGATTGAAGAGACAAGAGGCATTTAGTCAGTGTTTCAGAATAAAAAGCTTTTTAGAAAAACAAAACAAAACAGAAGCTGACTTTGTGTTCTGCAACAATTTATATTCTCAGGGGGGCATAAAGTCTGTTTTCCCTCCCATGTTCCATCCAGTCTTTCCATCCCAGGTCCCTTACAACAATCAGAATGTCATCTTGTTTTTACTAGATACAGTATGTTTTTTTCCTACACTTATTTCATAATAAGGCCACCAATTCCCAAGTCTATTGCCAGGCTACATTTAATGAGTATTTGTGTGTGTGTGTTGTATCTTGTTCACAGCAGATCTTAACATCTAGTTAGTGGTATGGGGTGTAGTTTCTTACTGCCACTCAGTCTTTGAAAATAGAGTAATTTTGTTGACACCATCCTCTGTTTACCTGCTGCCCAGCAAGGTTGGTTCTGTCAAGGCCAGAGACGACATCATTTTCCTGTCATAATTACCTGTCCTGAGAATTTTGTCAGTTTCAGCCCTTCCTTCATGTTACTGGGCTGTGCATAGAATCATTGGTTTGTTCTAGGAACAAGAAAATTGGAAATATTTTCTGTTCTTCATCACAGATAGAAGAGGTTCTGCTGTGGGATTATGTTCTGGTACATTGTAAATATTTGTCCCTCCTATTGGTTAATAAAATGTTGATTGGCCAGAAGGCAGACAGGAAGTATGGGCGGGGCTACCAAACCAAGAAAACTCTGGGAAAAAGAGTGTCAGACAGAGACACCAGCAGACAGAGGGAAAGAAGACCAAATGCTGCTCTGAGAAAAGGTACTAAGCTACTTGGCTAATCATGGGTTAGTTTAAGAGTTAAGAGTTAGCAAGTTATATGCCTGGGCCATAGGTTGATCAGCACAAAAGTAATATAAGCTTTTGTATAATTATTTGGGACCAAGTAGCTGAGGGCAGTTTATTTGAGACTGCTGGTTTGGATCTCTTGGCTAGTCTGGGCCAGAAACTTCTTATTACAAGGTTCCAGGCAGAGATCACAATGCCACCATCTCTTCATGTCAGAAGTGTGTTGATGGTTTTAAGTTTAAATATGGCAGTGGCTTTAAATATCAACAAATTATATGCCTCATTCCTGATTAGTTTGTCACTTCCTTGCTCAGCCAGCTTGTATCCTTCAACTTCACTATGAAGGTGGAAAGGGAGGGTCTAATACCCTTGTGTTTAGTGTCAGGTGACAGTGTTTGCCTAAGTGTGACAAAGTGGTTAAGAGGATAAACAGGCCTTAGTGCCAGGCAGAACAGTGTTCAGACCTCGAGACACTTTCCAGATATTCTTGCCTAAATATATGTCCTGACTTCAGGTTGTATACAACGGTGCTACATTCATCACTCGATGGTATTTGATGGTGACACTTGGGTACTCATTCCCTTTCTGATTCCATAGTGCTATGAAAACAAAGAGAAAAAAAAGCCTCTTTCTCATGGAGTCCAGTTTAATGGGGGAACTAAATGAAAAGTCAGTATACATTTTTTTAAACCATAATGCTTGTTATGCTGTGATGAATTATTATTCAGCACTGTGTAGAACCTTACTTTCTACCCCAGCTTGGGGAAGAACCATTCTATACACAATAGTTGAAGAATTCCATTCAGAAGGCTACGGCTCAGGCTGTCAGGAGGGGGCTGTGCTCTTTTAAATCTTCCAAACACGCCTGTGTATTGCTTTCTTAGTTTATTTTTTAGCTTTCAAAAAACAATCCAACCTTTACTGGCATCTGCAGATGTCAGTATTGACAGACACTACTTACCTGAAGAATTTTTAGATTGTTTGATTTTCAGCACGGGTTGGAATAGACATGGGGTAGCTTAAGTGATGGTTTTCTAGTGTTTGTTTAATCATTGGTATTTGGGGAATAAAACATAGTGACATTAAGTGACTATAGAGTATCATCTTTTGTAATTCTGAAAAGTTAGCACTAACACCATTTCTATGAGAAGTTTCCCAGAGACCTTTCCAAGTTTTCATAGAAGAGCATGGTTGATAGGGTGTAATAAAGAGCTCTGGAGTTAATCTTGGCTTCCATTCTAGCTAGGTGGCTGGGGAAATTTCACGAATGTTAATCCAGTTAACATGGGTGTAATGTGTGGACTATGGCAGTAGCATTGTGGTAACAAGGGCTGGTTGTAGTGGTGGAGATGGTAAATGCAAATGAAGCAGTTAGCATGAGGGCTGGCCTATGGCAGTTGCTGAAAACATGGTGACTATTGTTTTTAGTTATTCAGTCTTTATTTTTTCCATTTTTATTTATTTATAAAGGTTTTTTCCATGCATACCACTGTTTGATCTTCTTTTCCTCCTTCCAGTCCTTCCCAGCCCTCCTTCAGCATCCCCCCAGTCTCATCCTCCCCCTTCATTTCCCAAGAAGGTCAAGGAGTCCCAAGGTGGGTCAGTTCAGTCTGGCATATCGATTTGAGGTAGGTCTGAGTCCCTCATCCCATTGTTAAGGCTGGGTTAGTTGTTCCTCTGTAGGGAATGGGCTCCAAGGTGCCAGTTCAAGCACAGGAACATAGTCTGATCCTACTCCATGAGATTCCGAATACTGCCCATGCCAATCGACAGTCATCTACCTTTGGAGGGTTTATTTCCTTTGCCTGATGGTTCCCCAGTGGCTGTTTTTGATTCAGTGAGCTCCCTAGAGCTCCAGCCAGCCATCACTGGGGGACTCCTCCCCATAATCTCTATCCCTTTGCTCATATACACTCTCCTCTCTCTCTCTCTTCAGCTGGACCAGGAGATCAGCATGATGATTAGCTATGGATCTCTGCTTCTGCCTCTATTCATTGCTGGATGAAGGTTCTATAATGACCCTTAGGGTGGTCATTCATTTGATTATAGGGGAAGCCCTGTTTAGGCAACCCCCTACACTATTGGTTGGAATCCTAGCCAGGGACACCTTGTGAGTCCTTGGAGGTTTCCTTAGCACCCAGCCTCTTTCCAATCTCATGTTGGCTTCGTCTATTAAGATATGCATCTCATTTCACTCCCTTTTTGTTGCTCCTTTCACTCAGCTATCCCCTTCTCTCATAATTTATTTCTACCTTTCCTTGGTCACTACCCATTATGATTCCAATTTGCTCAAGAGACCTTCTCTATTTTCTCTTCCTAGGGGAATCCCTGGTTGTCTCTCTTAAGTTCCTTCTGATCCCAAGCTGTTCAGGGCTTGTGGTTTGCAGGTTGGATATTCTTTGCTTTTTGTCTATAATCCACTTATGAGTGAGGACATTCCATGTCTATCTTTCTGGGCTCATGACACTTTGCTCAGGAGGATATTCTCCAAATTTATCCATTTGACTGCAAATTTTAGGATATCATTTTTTTTTTCTGCTGAGTAGTACTCCATTGTGTTAATGTACCACAATTTGTTAATCCATTCTTCAGTTGAGGGGCATCTAGGTTGTTTCCAGATCCTTGCTATTATTAATAATGCTGATATGAACATAGTTGAGCTATAATGCCTTTGGGGTATGAATGTGCATCCTTTGGGTATATGCCCAATAGTGGTATTGATGGATCCTTGGGGAGATTGATTTCCACTTTTCTGAGGTACTGCCAGACTGCTTTTCAAAGGGGCTGTACAAGTTTACATTCCCAACAACAATGCAGAAATGTTTCCTTTGCTCTGTATCCTCTCCAGCATAGGCTGTCACCTGTGTTTTTGATCTTAGCCATTCTGACAGGTGTAAGGTGGTATCTCAATATTGTTTTGATTTGCATTTCTCTGATGGCTAAAGATGTTGAACAATTTTTCAAGTGCCTTTCAGCCATTTGTAATTCTGTTGAGAATTCCCTTTTTAGCTCTGAACTCCATTTTTAATTGGGTTATTTAGGCTTTTGGGCTCTAGTTTCTTGAGTTCTCTATATATTTTAGAGATCAGTCCTCTGTCAGATGTAGAGTTTGTGAAGGTCTTTTCTAATTCTGTAGGCTCTTGGTTTGTCTTATTGACTGTATATTTTGCCTTACAGAAGCTTCTCAGTTTCAGGAGGTCCCACTTATTATTATTCTTAGTGTCTGTGCTACTGGTGTTATATTTAGGAGGTGGTCATCTGTGTCAATGCATTGAAGGGTATTTTCCATTTTTTGTATCAAGTTCAGTGTAGCTGGTTTATGTTGTGATCTTTGATCCACTTGAATTTAGGTTTTGTGCAGGGTGATAGATATTCATATTCTTCTACATACTACTATCCAGTTATGCCAACACCATTTGTTGAAAATACTATCTTTTTTTCCATTGAATATTTTTGCCCTCTTTGTCAAAAATCAGGTGTTCATAGGTGTGTGGGTTAATGTCCAGTCTTTGATTCTATTCTCTTGATCCACAAGTCTGTTTTTATGCCAGTACCAGGCTGGGTTTATTATTATTATTATTATTATTATTATTACTACTACTACTACTACTACTACTGTAGCTTTATAGTATAGCTTAAAGGCAGGCAGGCAGGCAGGGCAGGCAGGCTGGGCAGGGCAGGCTGGGCAGGGCAGGCATGCTTTGCCTGCCTATATTTCCTCTGCTATGGGAAGCAGAGACAAGGGTTCCTCAGATCAAGCTGTCTAGATTAACTAACTGGCAAGCTCTGGGTTCAAGTGACAGATTCTGGCCCAATAAAGAAGGTGGAGAAAGATCAAGAAAGACTCCCAATGTCAACTTTCAGTTCTCCACACACATACGAAGACAATCTTAAAACCTAATCAGACAAAATACAAAAGTTAAAACTCAAAACCATTGGGAAGTTCTTATATCAATTTCATTCATTTTAATGGATGAACTGTTTGATTTGTACGTTGTTGTATATGTATAGCATGCCAAATTACACAGGATATTACAGAACTCTCAGGGTCACCCGGGTCATTTTCTTGATTTTATACATGAGAAACAGTTCAAGACTCCATGATGATTTAGTTGGGTGAGCACTGAGAAAATGTTCTAGTCTCATGAAACAGCTTAGGGAGGTGGGAAGGTGTTCAAGATAAGCTTGTGGAGGTTTGGTTTTTTACCACAGTTGCCTCTGTGTGTGTGTGGGGGGGGATTGAGCCTTGTGATAGAGTGTGTGTGTGTGTGTGTGTGTGTGTAGTTTTGAAGGAGTGTGCACATTCAATGAGGCAGAGTGCAGGGGTGAAGGCATGCATTGCAGGCATGTGCACATGTGTATAACGTGTGTGGAGGGGGATCATGCCTGTGTGATAGTGTGTGCATGGGATAACATTGTATGTAGCTTCCTGGTTTCTTGTAAACTTTTGGTGGTAGCTGTTTCTCCTATTTATGGAGGCTAAGAGGATAACTACTGGTCTTGGTGAAGAGAGCCTTTGAGTATTTAAGTTTATGTCAGTGACTAGATGATTAGGGGGGATGTTGAGACCGAGTCTCATTATATAACCTGACTGGCCTTGAACTCATGCCTACCCTTCTTCCTTTGCTTCCTGAATGTTGGTATTGCAGGAGTGGTCACAATGCCCACCAGTAATTTCTCAGGGAGCAGACATCTGAAAGTATAGAAAACATCCAGGAGAAAGTCCCCAGTATGGTGTCAACTGTCTTTTCTATGAGTCACGTATTCTTCCCTGCTTGATGAAACAGAGGAACGTGTGACAGCTCTGTCTCTCTGAAGGAAGTCTCCGGAGACAGAGTAGGAGAAGCCTTACTGCTCCTTCAGCTCAAGGGCCTTGTGTGCTCCTGCACCACATTTTGGGATGTTTCCCCGAGTGTCAACACAGCCTTAGATGAAGAGTTGCTGATGTAGTGCAATGCCTCTCTTTCAGGACTTGTATTTTTGCCATTGCTGTTCTTAATGTGTAAATTAAAGAATGAATTATCCATTCCGGTTCTTACTGTTGCAGAGTATTATTTTAACTGTGTAAAGGTGAGTTGCATTTGTTTCTTCTGGCTTTGTTAATGATGCAAAGACGTGTTGTATTTGTTTGATTAAATGCAATTAACCTGGAGTCAGGATGCTGAGTCAGCAAGTAGCTGACAGGAAGTGGTATGAAGGAACTAATTGTATCTAGGGTTCTTTAGTGGGAGCTGAGCAGAAGGGCAGGCCTTTTTTTTTTTTTTTTTTGGTGGTGGGGGTAGATGAGAGCAAAGAGAGGTCAGCTACTTGCTATTCAGCCCCTCTGAGCTAAGCAGAATTTCACCTTAACCTTTGAATCCTAAGTTCTATAGAAGAATAAAAAATTTAGATATAGTTTCCTTTAGTGGCCTTGATAAAGCCAGTGTCCAGGGGAATGGAGTTCCTGGCTGGCTGTAGCCCAATAATCCAGCACTCTGCTGATAGCTGCAATTGTCAGTTTGAACAGCAGTTGCTTAAGAGGTACTGAATGCAAAACATTTGTCGCCCAACATGGGACACCAAGTGTAGTTTTTTTCCCCCCTTTTAGGGGACTTCCACCTAGCTCCATAATAATAAATACATGAAGACTTATTTTTACTTGTGAATGCCCAGCCTTACCTTGCCTTGTTTCCAGACAGCTTTTCTAGCTTAAATGATCCCGTTTCTCTTTCACTACTCTTTTCCTCTCAGCCTCCCCCCACCATTCTTTATTCCATATATATTCTTTCCTCTGTGGCTGGCTATGTGGCTTGCCCCTGCTGTCCTTGCTTCCTCCTCCTCATCTTCCTCACTCTTCTCTCCAGCCTAGACTTCTCCTTCTATTTATTCTCTCCTTCTGGCAGCCCCAGCTATCTGCCACCCACCTTGCTATTGGCTGTTCAGCTCGATATTAGACCAATCAGGTGTTTTAGACAAAGTGACAGCTTTACAGAGTTAAACACATGCAACATAATAGAACACAGCACATCTTTGCATCATTAAACAAATATCCCACAGCACAAACAAATGTAACACATCCTAAACTAATATCCCACAACAGCTTAGAGGTGAAAATTGATAAGAATCAGAAGTCATTTTCTTTCCGTGGTAAATGGTAAAAGTCACATACCTGTGTTTTCTTTTGTAGCTTGTTTGGTTTGGCTTAAGCAACCAGTTGGTGGTGGCTTTTAAAGAAGATAACACTGTTGCTTTTAAGCACCTGTTTTTAAAAGGATTTTCTGGAGCTGATGAAGATGACTTCAGCTGTAGCATATACACTCAAGAGGATGCCTATGAGAGCATCTTTTTTGTTATAAAGCAGGCAAGTGTTTTAAAAGACTATATTGTTGTCTTAGCAAACCAACAGATATTATTATCTCGTGTAAATTTTGCATAGCTTTCCAAGATCTTTACTATTACTTCAGATACTACTAATAAAACTTCTCATTTAAATTTTTCTTTAGGTTTTAATCTTCTTAGTTGATTCAGACCTACTATTTTGGGGGAGATTATCCCAGAATAAAGGGTTAAGAGATTACAAAATCAGGTTTGGTGCTGGTTCAGAACCCAATCTGAGAGTGTGTAGTGGTCTCAAATTTGATGTCATAGCATTAAAATACTAGCTAAATATTAAGAATATGGGATATGATATGGTGTGAGATTGTTAGAGCTGAAGAAAGCATTTAGGGGCAGTGTTTGTTTGTTTGTTTCCATTTCATTAATTTGATAAACATTTGAATCTCTGGTATTTGGTAAGCACTATACATTGATACTGTAGCGGTGAATAGAACAGATAAAATCCTAGTCTTTCCAGAAGAGAGAGCTGGATAAACAAAGGAAAATGCAATATATACTATCAAAGACTGGTTCCTTAATGGCAGAGTACCTTAAACGCCAAGCACTGTTGAGTTTCTTGCTGACAGCAATAAGAAAGAAATTCCTTTGACCATTCTCAGTGGTGCCTTGGGTGGGGTGGGGTTCTTTTATGTGAAGGAATCTTAATTAAAACTGGGTGAAGTGTGTAAGATTGGTGGACACAGCATGTGAAGGCTGGGGAAGAAGGCATGGGGTCTTCGAGTTTTAAGACAATATTTTCAATTGTTAACCATGTTAATAAGGTTTTGTTTTGTTTATTTTTGAGACAGACTCTAACTCTGTAGCCCTGGCTGGCCTGGAATTTGCTATGTAGATCAGGCTGGCCTGGAACTCACAGAGATCCACTTTTGTCTCTTGAGTGGTGGGATTAAAGGCCTATACCTCCATGCTCAGCTTAAAAAAAATTCTTGAAGCAACTGTTAGTTGTTTGAAACATTCCTGTAATATTGTAAATGTCTAATAGTAAAGCCGTAGCAATGAAGTTGTAGGCTAGTGAAGCCCTATTAGTGGAGGCAGTCTAGTGGAATTGTGCTTATGAAGAGAGTGGTAGTTGTGATAATGTGAGCTGTGACATGGGTTCAGGACCCAATGAGACAAGGAAGGAGATGGGGAATTTGAGATGGATTTTAATGTTTTCTACAGTTTTGGGTTTTTACTTATTTTTATTATTTTAACTAACATACAGTTATTGTGTTGTCGTGATGAGGTACAAAGTGAGGTTTTTTATTGGTATTTGTTTGCAATTTTCATTAACTAAGTGAGTGGATACCTCATTGTAGTGGTGACATTTGATCAAGACTTGAAGGAGTGAACTCAGTAGATAGAGATGGAGTTCCAGGAAGAGAGAAATAAAAGACCAGATAGAAGCATGTCTGCCAAGCTCTGGCAGTTGGAAGACAGTTGGGCTCTACAGGGTAGAGCCGAGATACTTCATGAGATAAAGTCTGAGGGTGCTTTGGCATAGCATTCGATGAGGCAGTGTGTCCCCTGTTCAACTGAAGAAAATGACTTTGTGATGTGTTGAACTGGACAATGCAACCCCAAATGCATTGTATAAGTAATGAAAGTAGCTGAAATTGCATTCCATATGGTATGACTTGTAGCTTTTAAGAACTAGTGTGTTTATTTAACTATAATTTAACTGTGGTTTTTTTGCTTTTTTTTAAAAAAAAAAAACACAACAGTATCATCATCTAAAGAACATTTCCTTGGCAACCCTCAGTTATGGAGAAAATGGAAAGCACAGAACTGGCTTGAAATTCTGTAAGCAGCATTACAAGAAAGGAACCAGACTTTCTTCTAACAAGACCCTGAATATTGACAGTGACATTGAGACAGGTAACAGCAGTGACCAGTTCATTGTGTGACTCACAAAATGATAAGCAAAATGGCTCCCATGTGCTAAACTCCTATGGAACTCAGTGGAGCAGGCTCTCCCTGGCACAGGATGTCACTTTCACAGCTGCCTCTAAAGGCTTTGGCTCAGGAAACCACATGTCCCCAGTGATGAGAAGGGAGCACTTCTTAACCACGTATCCTTCTGTTTCTACTTCTCAAGGGTTAGGGCCAAGCGTACACACACCATCCCTGCTCTATTATTTATAAAATATACAGTGTTCTCTCAAGTTGAACTGAGGTTATTGGTTAGTATGCTATCTCTTAGAAGATCTTGGACAGAAACTGTCCAGCTAACCATGTAACCATTCATTAAGAATGTCAAAGGATATATGAGGACAGTGTGTGCTTTAAAACTTTGGAGGTTTTGCTGTTCAATCAAAAGACCTAAGGCACTCAGCATTTGTTTCTTGTCATGGGGCTACCAAAGTAAACTCCTTTTGACTTTTACATCCCTGGCAGTGGGGTGAGCTTTACTTAAATGCTGACATCTCACAGCCCATTTAGCCATATTTCTTATTCTGATCTTGAGGTGTTTTGGTAACATAGGAGGACCCCCACAGAACAGCAATTTTACCTGTTTCCTTGAGCTGACCATTCAGAATCCATATGTGAGCAAACGTGCCCTGGGCTCTGGATCCTGAAAGAAGCAGTCAGTGGGTCACAATGGTCTGTACAGTGTCTGGCTTCCAGGCTGCTATTAGAGACCATCTTGGGACCAGTTGCTTGGTGATTTAGCTACCACCAAGGAATGTTCTTGGTCTTCCTGTACTGTGGCTTTTGTTCACCTAAGACCTGTTGGTAGTTATATGGGTTTTCCTAGTGAACAAGTGTGTATAGGTTACAAATGACAGACCAAAGAGCAGATTCCACCCAACGGTGACTAGTGAACCAGTGCATTGGCTGGAGCTATGTACAGGAGTATGTGTGACTCAAAGGCATTCACATCCTAAGGAAAGCCCACTCAGCACAGGTGATAACTTTCAAAGGCTGTATCTTACAGACCTCTCTTCCACTAAGAGATCACTTGACCCAGCAAGAGTTTACTGCTTCTGTGACTTTGGAGATGGTTCCATGGATCTTGTAACTTTCAGTGTTTCCTGGGTCCCATAATTCTCTTTTGTTTTCGGAGTTTGGCAGTGTTCACTCTCAGTGCCTACATCCTTCAAAAAGGGAATGCTCAAGGCCAGAGGGAATAACTATCCAAACTGGCAGTTAGGGCTCACTTGCTCCTTATGTGGGAGTTCAGCCAAGCCTAAGCATGCAGACATGCAGATGATTTCTCTCACTGACATGAAAGCTCATCACATCTGGGGCAGGAAGTTGGTCCTGGAACTCTTGGCTAGCTACCACTTTCCTTTAGACATTACGTGACTCAAATGGGATGTACCATACGACAGCTACCAGGGGTACAGGTGCCGTGTTTTGCTTTTTATTCTGACTGAGTTTTCTAGGGGAAAATGCTTACATAACTGTGGCCAAGGTCATTATCAATAGCTCAGGAAGATGGACAGGACTAAAAAACAACTTTTATTTATTTCCCAACTATTGGTGACATTGTTCATTTTCTTTTTATAAGTATATGGAATATTTAAAAGTAAATGGAGAAAGATAGCATATTAATTTGACTTTAAGAGACATTGCCTAGATGTACTGATTGCTTTCTCTGATCTTATTAATTATAACTTGTCAGAAAGAATTTGTTCATGTTTTTAAAAGGTAGATTTTAAAAAAATATTTGATACTTAATTTTCTTGTATACATTGGAGAAAGCCTGCTAATTGACATAAATGTAGATTGATTTTTCACATAGCTGAAAGCCCCTGATGGTGGGTTGCATTTGACTCCCTTGGGAAGTGGTTGTAGGTTAAGAAGAAGGCTTGGTAAGTTGGCCTATCTTAGCTTCTCATATACATGGCGCTGTCTTTGCTACGTAGGAAATCATCCTTCAGGTTTCCATGCCGACAGTTGCTTGTGCAACAGCTGCCCAGTGGGCTGAAGCAGCTGCAAAACTGCTATGTAGACCTAGTTGACTTTAGTTTTGTTTACTCTGATGGGCAGGACTCCCTCTTCTGCTTAAAGCAATGTACCTTTACCATTCTGCCTTATTAAAGGGTCGATTGTGAATCCTGTAAATGAAAATCCTTAACAATTAAGTGGCCATCATTTTAATACAGCTTGAGTGTCTCTTATCTAGTATGCTTGGAACCAGGAATGTTTCAGATTTAAGATTTGGGGTGAGGGGATACATACGTACATACATACATGCATGAATGCATGCATACATATATGCGTGCATACATGTGTGCGTGTCCCATACACATGGGGTTTATTAGAGTGGATTACAGGCTGTGCTCCAGCTAGTCCAGCAATGACTATCTACCAATAGAAAGGGGTTTTTCAGTCAATGAGGCTAGATGTCTCATCTGGTCTTTGGTAAATGCTCAAATCATGGAGAAGGCTCTAATGCCAATCAAGGAAGGGGCTTTCCTGAAATAGTGAGGGCAGGGAGAGAGACAAAGAGAGAGATAGGGGGGGAGGAAGAGAGAGAGAGAGAGAGAGAGAGAGAGAGAGAGAGAGAGAGAGAGAGAGAGCACTTTCTCCATGTCCTTTATATAGGCTGCTACCAGAGGATGTGGATCTTCCCACCTCAAAAGATCTGAATTAAAAGTAGATCTTCCGACTGCAAGTGATTTAATTATGAAAAAAATCTTTCACAGTTGTACTCAGCTGCTTGGGTTTTAGTCAAGTTGATAACCAAGAATAGCCATCACAATGGTATGAAAGATACCTTGGGGATGACACTCAACTCCAGGCAACTCCAGGTGTGAAGTTTGTTTCATTTACATCTTCATAAATAGCCAGAAGCTAATTCCATGTAATACTGTTAGTGCCCTGCGTTTTGACTGCTCTTCATCCTGGGAGAGTATGTGTAGAAGTTTTTCTTCCAGACATCAGGTTACTGCTCAAGAAGTTTAAAGTTTTGGGAGCATTTTAGATTAGGAGTTTTTAGATCAGAGACAATCACTCTACAATTTTTATTTTTAATGCATTTTTTAGTTTAAGATTTTTAAATATACGTGTGTGTGTGTGTGTGTGTGTGTGTGTGTGTGTGTAAGTGTCTGCATCTGTCTATGTTGCACCTGTGCCATGGTACATGTATGAAGGTCAGAGGACAACTGTTCTCTTCCTCTACCATTCGAAGTCAGGGTATTGAACACAGTTCAACAGGCCTGGCAACAAGCACCTTTATCCACAGAGTCAGCTCATTATCCTTAGCTTATATTTTTCTTTCCAAATTTCCTTAGCATAAGATATGATGAGGCAGTCACCATGTCTCCAGCCAAGACAAATCTAACCTGTGACCCTCTGAGGTCATCATTTTCTGGACAGTCCTGTAAGGGAGAGCCATCTGAATGACATAGCTGTTGTTTTAAATATCTTCTAATCCTGCTGGAGTTTTGATGTTTCTTTGGGACTTTTTTTTTCCTTTTAAAGAAACTGATTTTGCTACTAGCAGGTTCTTGGTGGCTTCAGGAGCACTGACTGTGGTGTTAATTCAGCCATATTTCAGAGAGTTCTGAGTGTATAATGAACTAATATGTAGCTTTGGAATTACAAAGTAACAGAAAATTTGAACAACCAAGCAGACCTTCATAAGGCAAATTTTACACATAGTATAAAATTATCTTTCAATTTTTTTATCATGTTTCTTTTAATGTAAGAGTCTATAATTTAAAGGAAAATGTACATTATCTTTCAATGTATAAGTAATGCCCTGTGTATTATGTCTGAGGCTAGTCCACCAGGTTGACTGGCCACAGAGGCAGTTATCATCATCTAGCGCATGGAAGGATTATTCTCTAAGTAGAGCTTCGTCCAGTGTGTGAGATCAACCTATGCACATTTACCTCCTTAGCAGGCTTCCTCTAATGTATGCAAAAAAGGGATCTAAAATCAAGAAGAAATGACAGCCGTGATAGAGCTTAGAATGTGGAGGCAGGAATGGGGGTGAGGGATCAAAATTGATAGACAGCAAATAATTGTGCACCATAGAGAAGTTTCTTCATGTCCTTGCCTCAGTTTCTCCAGCTGTGAATGGCATCAGCACTGCCCACCTCTCTCTCACATTTGCTCTCAGGATTAAAGAGAACAGTTCATTAGCCAGAGAACCCACATGGCTGCAGCATCTTGCCTGTAGTATGCTGTTTCATGGAACTATCTGTGCAGTTCTGCACCCTGGTGATTGGCCCAGAGTGGCACATTTTTATTAAGCACAAATAGACCCCACATGTCAGGGGTGTGTTCAGAGTGACAGCTACATGGATGACTATGAGGGGTTAGCAGGGCACAGCAGAGATGCACTCTTCTTCTCAATGACCTTATATCTCAAACTCACAGAGATCCTCCTGCCTCCACCTCCCAAATGCTGGGGCTAAAGACATTTGCTATCCATCAATACATTTTCAAGGAGAAGAAGATCCTCAGGCAAGCATTTTTGTTTCATCACTTCTGGGCGAGGTTATGCATCTGGGGAAGGAATGTTGTATGGGTAATGTGTCCTTCCTGGTGGCCCGTGAAACCTGCTTCTGAGACTGCCGATGTTTATGTGGTCCCTGGCTGGAAGGGGAACCTGCCAGCTTCTCCAATGAAGGGTAACTGTGCTCCATGTTGTGATTAGTGGTATTTTCAGGCAGATGTTTTGAGACTTTTGAAGGGTCCTGCTTCTCATCACACAGCTGCTGTACTTACTTTAGCGTCAGATTTTTGCCAGCAGTGACCATTCCTTCTCTTTCTGTTGCTCTAGACTGCATTCACCTAGATCTCCAGGCGCTTGACAAGGAACCTGGGGACTGGCTACAGACCTCTTTCTTCAGGCTGGACTTTTATCGGTAAACAAACATCAAGTCTTGATCCCAGGAGAGGAGGCCTGAGGGGTGGACAGTAGCATAGTGAGACTGAACATTATGCCTTTAACTGTATTATATTTAGGCTTGTGCAAGTTGACATCTCCTTTGCCCTCAAAGGCATTGACCTACAGGCAATTCATTCCCGAGAGGTACCAGACTGTTACAGCTTTCAGAATATGGCAAGTATCTGTTTCATTCCCTCTGGCTTCCGTAGAAGAGGATCAACCTCGAGGCCTACACACATTAGAGGCTGCTGTGGCTTTAATGGCGGTGTAGTCTCATCTAGAGACATGTGAAGATGGAGGCAGCCCTTTCCAGCTCCCTAAAACCATATTCCTCGGCTAGGAAGGTGGCTTGGGATGTAAAACATGAGGACCTGAATTCAGATTCCTGGCACTCACAGGAACCCTCTCCCCCTTACAGTGTAGTTTTCACCACTAAAAGAAAAATTGTAAAGGAATTCTCCTCCTTAGCTCAGCTGCTAGCTTGCTATAGCCCACGGTGATCTGAGAGGGTGTCCATCAGAGGATTACCTGGATCGGACTAGCCAGTCAGCACTCTGGTGGAGCAATTTTTTGGCTGCTTCTTGATGGAGGAGAGCTCACCCCACTGTGGGCGCTGATCCCTGGGCAGGTGGTCCTGAGTTGTGTAAGAAGGCGGTCTGAGTGATGGTTGTAAGCAGCCTTCCTCTGAGGTACACGTGTATGTACTTCAGTTCACACTGTGACCACTTTTAATGATGGAGTGCAACCTGGAATTATAATCTGAAATATCCTCGGGCTGCTTAAGATCAGTGTCTTATCACAATGGCAGCAGCTAAACCAGAACCCATGTGCCAGGGCATTTTCATTGGTACGATTTTGGTATCAGAGTACCATCTGGATGCTGCTGACCTTTGTAAGTCGTTGACCTAATAACTCCCACCTCCCATCAGACTATAACCTCTCCATTTCTGTCTCTAGATAACCTTCGACAACACGGCTCACAGTGGGAAAATCAAGGTCTATTTTAACACCGAGGCCAACATAGAAGAATGTAAAGGCATGAACATTTCTGGGTCTAGTAAGTGTTCTATGCTGCCTGTCTTTGGGTGTTACAGGATGGTTTATGACTCGGAGGACCTGTGGTTGTTGGGGATGGTGGTGGGAAGAAAGCTTTGTTTAAAAACAAACTCTAGTCTTGAGACTTCTGCCAAGTCAGCAGGTGTTCACTGCTTCCCTGGAGGACTTGGCATGAGTCGGTGACTTGGGAGATCAGTCTCCGAAGTCAGGAGGCTTGAGTCTGCATTATAGTTCTGTTTGCTGTGTCTGGGGGCTTAGACCTATTTCTGGGCCCTTCTGTCTTAGAATTCTCTACAAAGCAACAGTAATGACTGTGTTTGTTGATGGTGTTGGCCTTCAGTGCTGAGAATGGAAGTCAGCAGAGGTGCTTAGTTCTAATCGAGGATGGAGGCCTTATTGAGGGAGACTGACGTGACCAGATCTCTAGTGTGTTATGGGTAGGGATAAGTGCAGAAGTATTAAAAGTATCAAAGAAGGTAAGTGATAAATTTGACCAGGGATGAGTGGGAACCATGTCATGATTCTTAGAGAAATCAGACCTCAGAGAGCAGATGGCAGCCTGGTAAATATGGAGGCATTTCCTCAGTCACCTCCTGGTCCTTATTCTTAGAATGGCCTTGATGAGCTAGGGGTGGTTTCACACACCTGCAGTCTAGCATGTGAAGCTCTAGCTTCTCCCTGTGGCCAACAGAGAGAAGCACATGCCACACAGACCTAAACAGCTAAAATGTGCTATTCTTGCACCATACCTTAAAAACTTAACCTCATCACCACGGAAACATGCGTTTAAGATGAAGTGAAGGGCTGTGAAACCATTAAAACACTCAGGTTTATAAACTAGTTTAGGAAATGGCTGATTCCCCTCTTTCATTTGAAGCTGTATAATGGATTGAGAAGCCTGGCCTGAGAGACAAGGACAGAGGTGACATCTGGTGGGCTCTGGCTGCTATTTCCTATGTTCTGATGCTCCTTCCCACTCCCTAAGCATGTGGACTGCTTGCCTCCCCATCATTATCCACTTTTACCCACATCTCCTCAAA
This sequence comes from Sigmodon hispidus, assembly GCA_004025045.1. Taxonomy (NCBI): domain Eukaryota; kingdom Metazoa; phylum Chordata; class Mammalia; order Rodentia; family Cricetidae; genus Sigmodon; species Sigmodon hispidus. The sequence goes on from PVIH01005189.1 coordinate 23,136, forward strand.
GCAAAATCAGGCAATGTCCCTTTTACAGGTGACCTCATCTGCTTCCTGATTACTGTTCCCCAAGTGGGAATGGTCTGGTCTCCATCAATTTGAGTTTATAACCAGCCACGTAAGGCTTAGGAAGAACTAGTGTGTTGATGGATGACTTTTCTCTGTCCCATTGGCCCCATAGCAGCTTATAAAATAATCACTCAGAAGCTTAAAATTAATAATATTAATTATAAACTGGCTCTGGCTTATTACTAGCTAGCTCTTAAATTAACCCATTTTTATGAATCCATGTGTCGTGTGGCTTACCTTTGTCCTATTGCATCTTTCTCCCTCTGCTGTTCAAAGCAGCTTTCTTGATTCTGCCTATCTCCTCTACCTCTGCTTAGATTACCCCCCTCACTATATCACTCTCTCCTGCCTTGCTATAGGCCAAAGCAGCTTCTTTATTAACTAATGGTAATAAAACATATTCACCAGGTACACTAAGACATTCCACATCATTTCCCCTTTTCTGTTTAGTAAAAAATATTTTAACTTTAACATAGTAAAATTACATATACAAAACAGTTATCGAGCAAGAATTACAGTTACAATATCTAGTTTATTTGTATTTGGCAAAATTAAAGAAAATACTGTATCATCTATCCTATTTTTTGTGAGTCTAAAGTTTTATATCTAATTTATCATTTATCATAACTAAGGAAGACTATAATTATAACTATCCAGTTTTCAACTCCATCAAAGATTGCAGAAGAGTATAATATTAACTGAGTAAACAAGAAGTACATTGCAAGCAACTTCCAAAATTCTAGAAATGACAGACATCTGGCTGCCTGAACAATCACTCAAAGTTCCTTTGTAATGTTGGGACATCCATCCTCAGCCTAAAGGCCTAGAGTCTCTGATAGACCTTTCAATGAAGCAGGAAATTTAAAGGACTGCCCCACTTATTTTGGCAAAGTTTGTCAGTTGCTTCTCTTTTGTCCTGCAGAATGTCTGACAGTTTGATCTGCAAAGCAGAATCCTGAAGGGCTATCCTGACTTGTTCTGGGAAAGTTCAAAGGTCATTTTCCTATAGGTCCAGTTTATACAACATACTGTCAAGCAGTTCAGGCAAGAGCAGTTTCTTACCCACATGGCTAGCACTGCCATAATGAAAGAAAACTCCATAGGGAATTTCTTCAATGCCCATCATATTCTTTAAGTAATTGGTGCTGCCAAGAGCAGACCTGTCTCACTGTCCAGAAAAGGCTAAGTTCTTAAAACATTTTAAGTGCCATATTCTGTAGGTATATGAAGTGTTTGAAGATTACTGACCTATCTGAAATATATCTCTACATATTCAGAAAACCTAACTAACATGACTATAAGTTTGACTATTATAGATAACTATTAATATGTATTTCTTAAGTATATATTATATTTTTTAAATGAGTTGTGTAAACATGATACTTTAAACAAGAGTAGAAATATACATGTAGTATAATGAAATTGACCTTAAATTTGTGCCAATAAGGCAAAATCTACACCAATGTAAAGTATTTTGAGATTTTGGATTAAAGCAGATTCAGTATTCTACCTTCTACCCCTTATTGCCATATCATGTCCCCCTGTTTTCATTAGAAAGAGATTGACTATGACCATTAATAATAACTAACCCCCTTATCCTGTGTCCTATTGCATCTTTCTCCCTCTGCTGCTCAAAGCAGCTTTCTTGATTCTGCCTATCTCCTCTATCTCTGCTTAGATTACTAACCCCCTTATATAAAAACAGACACTCATAAACAATATTTTTGGAATCTAGACATGGTTTTCTTTACTACTTTTGGCTGATTGGGGGCACTAGTACCTTATGGTGATCCTGAGAAAAAAATTAGAATTAATCAAGTCCTGACTGGGGTATTTTGTGAAGCTGATCCATCTCAGTTAGCAGCCTTGAAGCTGTTTTGGATGAGGAACTCAGAGGAAACTGTAATAAAGGTATATTGAAAGTTGGATCATCTGGGCCACCTGTTTGTATGTTTGAATGTCTGGTTCCCATGTTTTGAAAATACATAAACTTTTAAAGGTAACATATATATCAAAGATCATCTTTTGTTTTATGTTTGGGCAGGTAAAATATACATTATGTGTCTTGTAGTTACTTTATGTTTATTTTCTCATGTCCATAGTTAGGACTTCAGGAGATCTTTCTTGATCAAATCTGATTTTTCTTAATCCAGAATAAGTCCATATTTTCTCATTTCCTATGTAAACAAAAGCAGAACCTCTTTTCAAAGTAACATATCTTCTGACTTAAACCTTTTAATCAAGCTATTTCTAAAATATATAGGTTGGTTTACTATATCAGCCTTTACAATCAAATGTCTTATAGCAGTTAAAAATGCTAAAGACAACACAATAATATACGGTATCCAGATTCGCTTTGTATTTTTCATCTTTACATGGCTTTTTAAAAAATATTACTTTACTCCCCTTTTAAGTACTTTATTATCTTAAGACAAAATATCTCTTTTTTATAATTGTCAATACCTTCTCTTTTCTCTCTCAAACCTACATACATTTTAAAACCGTATTGTGACTCATTTAGAGGAATGTTTTTATCTGAATCTGTTTTGGTGTGTATCTTTTAGCCTTTTTACCTGCCTGGGTGAAAGCCTTAAACCTGCCATGCAGTGAGGGCTTGTACCTCAGCCCATATGTGACAGTGGGAACCTGACATGTTGCAGCTCAGCAGCCAGGGTATGCATCTCTGTACCACAGCCTCATGAGAGACATGAATTAGGAAGCTGCTCTTGGCTTCATTTTATATCCTTTTCTTTTTGAAAGTTCTCAGGTTTTATGTGGATGGAGTTGTCAAACATTGGGTTCCAAATGTAGTCATATGATGGCTTTTCTTTGTCTCACCTGCCCCTGCAGCAACTTATAAAATAATCACTCAAAGGCTTAATATTAATTATAATCTGTTTGGCCTATGGTTCAGGCATACTACTAGCTGGATCTTACGTCTTAAGTTACCCAATTTTTATTAATCTGTGTATTCCCATGTGTCTCGTGGCTTTACCTGTGACCTATTACATCTTGCTCCTCTGGTAGCTCACAGCATCTCTTTTGACTCCACCTGTCTTCTCTACCTCTGCTTGGATTACCTGACCCACTCTGTCATTCTCTCCTGCCTTGCTATAGGCCAAAGTAGCTTCCTTATTAACCAATGGTCATAAAACATATTCACAGCATACAAAAAGACATCCCACATCACTGGTGGTCAGGGCTCCCTGCTTATGGGATATGTGATAATATTTTCTTCTTGCTGGCTGGGAGTTAATAGGTTTGAATAGCCTTGAGACAGTGTCCCACAGGCAGATAGTAGTAGGGAGTCTATATATATCAGGTATTTGGGAGGGCGGAGTGAGTAGGGTGTGGAACTCTCCTAGTCAGAGTGAGCAGTAATATTTTTCAATTAGTGTTTTGCAAACTCAGGTTTGGAAAATGTTTCTATAAGATAAAATAGTTTCAGTAGGGTAAGAAATCAGTGACGGCTGGATGTTGCCAACGCTTGGGAGGCTGAGGCCGGAGAGTTTCCATTAAATTCACATTGAACAACAGTTATTATATTATTTTTTCTATTGCTGTGGTAAAACACCATGACAAAGGTACTTGGTGCTGTGACCATCAGGCATCTTAGGGAAGGATGAGCTATTTGTGCCTACAAGTGTCTATCCTGGCAGGTAGACATGAAGTAGTAAGCTAAAGGCTCACACCTTGACTTGCAACCAGGAAACAGAGAAAGAAGCTCTGGGAAGGGAGGGTAATGGAACAGGAGGGATGCTGTGAAATGTCGTCTTCTAGGTAAGTCACAGCCACTTCAAACACATTCCAGCCCAGACTCATAGTAGCTCCAGAGGTGGAGGTCTTTATTAGGAATGCATGAGAATGGGCCCTTCAATAGTCAGGCATGGGTGGAGAAGAGACTTAGGAGCCTGCCCTGTACTAATGATCTGCTTGCTATGGACACATTCAGTGAGGAGAAAAGTCATTGCTTTCAGTTGGGTGCCCACTTATGACCCCACTAGTCTCCAACCTATAGTTTGAATCCAGTGGTCACATAGATGGGTCACAAACCAAACGCCATGAATCTGGGAAGGGGACCAGGTGTTGATGGGGATGTGGGGATCTAAAGGGACAAAATAGGAGGTCGGATACATTATATCAATGCATACAACTATCAAGCAACAAAACTAATAAGAAAAAAGTCTAAAGCTTGACCCCCAAAACAAATAATCTGAGCAGGAATGTATAAAATGCTGTTCTAGCCAAGGGCAGGTGTGCCGTTCTAGGCATAACCTCCAGTAAAGTTAGAGAAGAGGAAAGCCAATGTAGTCATAGTGTGGAAGGGGAAAGCAGCGGCTATAATGTGCAACTGAAATCTGAAGGCAGCCCTCCCTCCCTCCTCCCTCCTCCCTCCCTCCCTCTCTCCTCAGCCACCTGCCACTGTGCATTCCAAAGCAAACACCAGATCACTACTCATTCCCTCATTTTCATTCCCAGGCATCGTTTTCTTGGCATCAGCAGCAGGCAAAGCTTTTCAGATTTGTGCTCTGCTGGGACAGTGAAGCTGATGAGCAGAATTGTGCCTTCTCAGTGTGGCATTTTAATTTGCTCTCTTATTAATAAGGCAAACTTACTGTCTGTCTTTTCGTGTGAGACAACTTAGGCCATATTGACACTTCTGTCAGTCTTGAGTGGAGCCTAAAAGGGTCACATTCTGTTGAATTCTGCCCCACAGTAAATATTTATAAAGAATTTTAGTGAGTGGATTAACATTGCCTACGTTTGTAAGTTCATCACCTTTCCCTCTAGGGTGTGTTAGCTTGTTTGTGGACTTCTAAATGGATGCAGTATGGTTTTGCTTCTGACCGTTACTGTTTTAACAACAGACAACACGATGTTTCTTTGAATTTCCCTTCAGATTGCCATTTGCGTGAAATTATTCTCCAGAATCTATGCAAGGCACACTTAACATTTGCATTCTGCTTTGTTCTGCAGTTCAGAGAAGCACCCGCTATGTCCTGGTGTTTGATGTTTTTGTTATTATGATCTGCCTAGCATCCCTTATCCTGTGTACTAGATCCATTGTTCTTGCTCTGAGGCTGAGAAAGGTAAGCACGGCAGCTCCCCTTTCTCTCTCTGCACTCAGGCTACAGCCCGCGTTTGTCCAAATCAAAGAGCTTACTGACATAGGCTGCCCTTTCTCCATTCATTCCTATACCATCCTGAGGTATGGGAAGTAAGAAGAGACCCTGGAGACTAGTGTGACAGGCTGATTGGTAACATGCTTGCTGCTCAGGCATGAGGATCTGAGATTCCCAGCCCACCATAAAAACATCTAACAGGACCACAGATGTCTGTAACACAAGAGCTACAGAAGGAACAGAGGCTCCTTGTGGTTCACTGGTCAGTCTGAGGGAATCAGTGAGCACCAGCTTCAGTGAGAGACATTGTTTAAAGAAGTGGAGAGTGGTTGACGCAGACACCTGGCTTCCACCTCTGTCCTCCACATACACACATGTGCATATGAACACAGGTACACATATATGTGCATCAGACTTTTAAAGGGAAGGAAAAGCTTTTAGTTATTTCAAGACGTCGGATAATTACTCTGCTTGAAATTGAACTAAGAAGTACAGGTATTTGTGGTAAGCTCTGAAACATTTAGAAGCTTCCAGAATAAAATTTTAATTCCAGGGATGATCTTAAGAGCATGTGTGGGTTTCATCTTTTGTGTTTAAGGCCGAGTTCACATTGACAAGGAGGCACCGTAAATGGACGATAATGGAGCATAAAATTCTCTGATTTTATTTCCTGAGTAGTTTCATTGTACTTTTTACCTTTTCCAGTATGTATTCTCAGGAGAATGTACTTCACCTCACCATGTGTCTTATTCTGGCTTGGCCCGAGTGTAGGTTCCCACTGGGGTGAGAGGGAGCAGGAAGACATTGAAATACCATCTTCAGAGCAGAAAAGAACTCATGTTCTATTGATTTTTTATCTTGACTTCCATATTGGTTTTTAAAACACTTTTTGAGATTTATCATTTTATATGTGTGAGTGTTTTGCATACATATGCCTGTGTGCTATGTGCATACTGTGCCCTCAGAGGCCAGGAGAGGGCATCAGATCTCTTGGAACTGAGTTTACAGATGATTGTGAGCTGTCATGTGGGTGTTGGGAATTGAACCCAGGTTCTCTGAAAGAACAACCAGTACTCTTAAATTCTGAGGCATTTCTCCAGCCCCTTGATGCTCACTTTGTAAATATCTACTTCGTATCTGCCTTCCAACCCTCCAGATGTTCTGAATCTAAGGTTGAGGTCTCTCTCTGCCAAGTGCAGACACAACATAGGGAACGTAGTGCCCACATCTGGACCACAAGAGAATCCTAGCTCAGAGGGTTCCCATCTGTCAACTTGAATGAGGGCATTGTGTGCAGTGTTTGGAGCATTCTCCGGGAGCACTGTTGGAAGGACAGCACTCATACTTAGTGTTGGGCCAATTAACTGATGTTTAAATGCTTGCTTATAATGGAACAGATAAGGTGACTAGTGTGTGGCCTTGTATCTTCCCGTGAGGTAGATCGGCCATCTTGGGACACTTGTCTTCTGCCTCCAGAGGGCAGTGTGGTTTGTAAGAAATGCTTTTTATATGTTTGTGGTAGAGATTTCTAAGCTTCTTCCTGGAGAAGTACAAGCGGAGTGTGTGTGATGCTGACCAATGGGAGTTCATCAATGGATGGTATGTCCTGGTCACTATCAGTGACCTCATGACAATAATTGGATCCATATTAAAGATGGAGATCAAAGCCAAGGTAAGTGGCACGGCATCCAGAATCTTACGTTATCTTGGCATTGTGAGATACAGAATCCTGCTGGAGGATAGTGTGATTCTCGTGTTTTCTCTTCTCTCACTGATGACATAAGGCTGCCTCTCACTCTTCCTCAGGAAGAGTGTGCACTGTGGAAGCTAACATGGTAACATCTATAACCTTCCTCCAGGCATATACTCATTTATCTATTCCTTTGTATTAAATTTATCTATACATTTACTTTTTTAACTTGCAAAGAAAGTGGCTTGTACACAGAGCAGTCACCTCTCCTGAACTTGCATGAGAAGCCAGTGGCAGGTGTGTATGAGAGAGAGAGAGAGAGCGAGCCGCTGTGTGCGGGATAAGGGGTCCATGCGTGTCTACAGTCTGACTGGTCATGTACATTGATTGACTGGTTTGCTCTCACAGTTGGACTCTGCCTCCTTTGCTCAATGTTCTCTCCTCGCGACTCTCTTGTCAGTTTTACAAAGCTGTCTTTCTCATGGCTACAGTGCCTCCTGTCTCCGTTCCAGTCACTTCTGGCTTCTTGTAGGCTGATTTGCTCTCTGGCCTGGCTGGTCTCAGCAGCCTTCTTGTCTGTGTTTCTGTCTTTAGTCTTATATCCCACAGATGCAGTTGTGTAGCAGATGGGAAAACTTCCTCGAAACACTCACCTTGCTGTGACAATCCCAAGATCTTCCTCCCAAGATGTGCTGAGGATGAAGGGGCTTCCCACCACATGGCCTCTAAGAGTCTCTCACTGAGCTCTGAGTCTCATCCTGGCTCTACTGCTGCCCTTCCATGTGCTAGATCTCAGCCTTGGGGATGTGCAGCCTCTGTCCATGAGCCTGTAGACTTCTCTCTAGTCTGTCCTGTGAGTCCAACTTAGCTCTAGGGTCACGTCCATTGGAGGGCATCTGAAAAAAACGGCCAGTGTGTCCCTTAGTGAATTTAGCATATTGTATTATAATTGTGTGTGTCTGTCTCTTCAATGATGCCCAGAACCTTTTGGGAGGAGGAACTCTGTCAGTTAATCACACCGGATTTTGCTTCCAAAACTGGTTTAGCTGTATTGTTTAATATTTGACAAACAGCATGCTTTTTAATGTGTAGGTCAGTGCTAAATGCAAGCCCTATTTCAAAATGTTATTGGAAAATAAATCTGCTATTGGAAATTAAGCTACTGAAAGAAAATAAAATCAAACATGTAAAGCTTTCTTCCACTTCCTTGCTCTTCCCCCCCTCCCCCTCCTCCCTTCCTCCTCCTCCCCCTCCTCCCCCTCCTCCTCCTCTTCCCTCCCCCTCCTCCTTTTTCTCTCTCTCTCTCTGCTTCTTGCCGCATCATTTCTTCTTCTTTATCTTCTTATTCTTCTTCCTCCTCCTCCTTCCTCCTCTCCCTCCTCCTCTATTGTTTTTGCTTGGAGACAAAGTCTTACTCTGTAGCCCAGGCTGGCCTAGAACTTACTATATAATCCAGGCTGGCCTTGGGAATTCACATTGATTCTACAGCCTCAGCCTCCCAAGTGCTGGGGTGACAGATATGGATAGGGACAGTCAGTTCTTCTCATCCATTAAAGGGAGGTAAACAACCCTAGAGGACCAGGCCGTTTTACTCACCTCTGATTTCTTTTCTCCCTCAGAACCTCACAAATTACGATCTGTGCAGCATTTTGCTGGGGACATCCACGCTCTTTGTCTGGGTTGGAGTCATCAGATACTTGGGCTATTTTCAAACATACAATGTAAGCTCTCAGAAGCGCCATCCTGATTGACACTGTTTCTCCTTCTGGTCTACCACCTAGTTTTCATCTTCCACCCCTCCCCCACACCGCTTTGTTTTTCAGGTGCTCATTCTAACCATGCGGGCCTCTCTGCCCAAAGTCCTCCGCTTCTGCGCTTGCGCGGGTATGATCTACCTGGGGTACACCTTCTGTGGATGGATTGTCTTGGGGCCGTACCATGAGAAGGTGAGGAGCACCAATGCTTTCTTCATTGAAGACACATGGGGCCCTTCGCTTTGAGCCTCCAGCACTTACACCCCCCCCCCACTCTTCTCCAGTGAGCACCCTCGATGTCAGTACCCATAGAACTTTTTCCCTATTTCTCTATCTTCTCTCCAGGACATTGAAGTGACTTTAGGCTATTGAAAAAAGAACTACACGAGATGTGAAAACACTTCTGTTAACAGAAGAGACTAACTCTTCTGTTAGCCTGGGCATGAATGAGGATCTGACACATTCAACCTGCTGATTAGCAATGAAAAAATGTTTGCACATGAGATTACTGTTACCAAAACGTAAAGTTAGGGAATTATGACAGAATCTCGCTAGTGTGACGTATTAGGTTTTACATCCTCATTGTCTGAGAAGAGTGGAGAGGGTTAACAGCTCTACCAGGGATAAGCCCGTCTTGCAATAAGCTCACATCTTTGAGGGTGGTTTTGATCAAGCTTCAGGTTTTTATCTTATTAAAGACCATAATCTGGGTTTCTAAATATTATTAACTTTCAGTTGGCATCTTAAGTCCAGGATAGCCAGGCTTACAGTCAGGCTTATAGTCAGGCATGGTGAGATCCCAAGAACCTTGAGGAAGGAGGAGTGTAGTGAGTTCAAGGCTAGCCTGGACCACATAGTGGGTTCAGGGCAAGCCTTAGGAACAGGAAACTTTGTCTCAAAACAGTTTGAGATTGGTAGAGCACAATGAGAAGAAACCAGTGAGGCCGTATCCCAAACCAAACAGTACAAAGAGGCATTGCACCTTACCGCATTTTTTTCCTTGGCCTCCTGGCTGTTGGAACAAAAGAAAAAAAATGACAGCAGTTACTCTCTGTTACACACAACCCTTTATGCTCATATTGGTATCTTCAAGCAAAGAGAAATGAGGCAGAGAACACAAAGAATTTCCTCCAAGTTTATGTAACAACACAAACCTTGACATTGACTAAGATATGTGGTTTGTAAAGCTATTCAGAGTGAGTGATACACATAACTCAGACCCTTAACCGTGCCCTATTCAATCAGGCTCCAGCTTGGAACACCCAGGCTTGCCACTCTGTCACTTTAATGTGTTCAAAAAGAGTTGATTTTTCTTACTGGGGAAAAAAAAAAAAGTCTAAATGAACAAAGGGGCAACCTCCACCTTAACAGCAAATCTTGATGATCCTATTGATTTTTCTGCTTCGTGTAACTTCTTTGAAGGTGACTCATAGGTAAAAATTGTTCTTTGATATCATAACTCTAACATGCAGAGCCCACTGTCTTATCAAGTCCAGGAGAATTTGCATTTTTTCTTTCTCTGGCTTGCTTCCTGATCCTGGAGCGTCTCCACCTCTTTGTCACTAGAGGGCACTGTTGCACCGTGTGGGATAAATACTGAGCCTAATCTGAGTGTCATCAATCCAATGGTCCCAGAACAGTCGGACAAGTGGTTCTGTGTTCTTCGTCATTCTTTCTTGCTGTTCTTTCCTCCCTCACCATTATTCTGGAAGGTTCTCAGTTAATACTGTTTGAAGTTTACTGAATGGCTGTTATTCGCTTTTAGGCTCGCTGTCTGAGTTCCGTGTCTCCTTTTCACCTGCCTCTGTGATAAAATGCTCAACAGATAAACTTTTAAGGAAGACATTTTTATTTTAACTCACAGCTGTAGTACAGGGTCACATGGCCCTGTTGCCCTAGAGTCTGCCACCAGGCAGTGCATCATGGCAGGAGACGATAGAGGAGACTTGTGTGCAACATGGTAGCAAAAATTAAAGAGGGTAACTGGAAGAGCTGGGTTTCCAATCACTCCGTCAAGGCTTGCCTGCAGTGGGCGGGCGCTAGTTCTTCAGGGTGCCCAGTGGTACCACAGTCTGGAGATCGAGCCTTTATCACATGGGCCTTTAGGGGACATTTTGAGGTCCAAGCTACAAGATATCATCTCTCCTTCATGGAGAATAGGAACCTTAATATACCAAGCCATTTTCATTGGTTATGCAGACGGAAAATCGCAAAACTCAGCCTGCACAGTCTCAATAATCACACTTTGACCAATAATACCCCACAGTGCTTTTCTTGGTATTGTCAAATGTGTACCATTGTGGAAAGACATCTAGTTTGATCTGAGAAACAGGCAGTACCCATGGTTCAACTGTAAGACAAAAGCGTTCCTTTAATGTGTCTCAAGATCACCTGCTGAAACACTGCTCACTTGCTTTGTGAGCCTGACTGTATTCCTATATGTTCATCTCTGGCCTTTCAAAGAAGCTGGGGTGCTCTGGGCCAGCAGGGTCCAAAGAACACAAAATGTGAGCCATAAATGCAGCCTTTGTGCAGACTTCAAAACATTATAATGTCCACATTAAAGATATGGAAGAGCAGGATGGAATTGGTTTTAACCATACATCTTGTTCAGCCTAGCAAAGCCCAAATCCTAGTTTTGGCATGTAAGCAATGTAAGATGATGCCTCACTCAGTGCCTCGATCTTTTGTCTTTTTTAAAGTCTGGTAGATTTGGAGCCTCCCACACGTTTTATCTTAGTTATTAAAAAAAAATTCTTTTTTGGAGATAGGTTTTCATGTAGTGCAGACTAGCCTCAAACTTGCAATATAACAGAGAATGGCCTTGAGCTTCTCATTTTCCTGTCCCTACCTCCCAAGTCCTTGCATTATAGGCATGTGTTACTATGTCCTGTTTATTCAGGACCGTGGTTCAAATCCATGGATGTCGATGTTGGCAAGTACTCTGCCCACTGTGCACCACACCCAAACCTCATAGTTTCACTTGCTCAACTTGGTTATACACAGTGGGTGGCTACGCTTTTGAACACATTTTTACTTGTACCGGCTTCCCTTTATCTTCCTCACAAAGTGAACCGATGCTGAGTATCTCTAGCACCCCCTGCAGGTCAGTTAATGACATTTCACACCCATCTGTAGCCAGGCAGGCTGCTGGATCAGGAGAGAGAGGAGCTCGCTTTGCTCAGTGAATCCCTGGGCCAGTGCAGGAAGAAACGGCAGCCTGATTCTGGAATTGGATGCCTTTCTGCTCCATATTGCTGCTACTTTAAATTTGAAGCTAGAAGATTTTACTGCCCTCAGTAGCACCACCTGCAAACTGATCTGCTGGAATCAAGGTTATACCATTAGCCATTGAATTGGAGGCCTTCAGGGTCACCCAAGCCCTAGAACAGCTGAGCATCTTGGCCAACTTTCATTAGTAGTTTGTGAATCACAGAAACCTGGAGTATGAAAATCATTTGTCATTTAAAGGAAACAAACAAAAAACTCGAAAGAGAAGGTGTTAGGAAAATCCTCACTTGCAGAAAACTGATCAGGAATCAAAACCCCCGATTCCTTAGCTTCCCGTCTTTTGTTACACATCTAATTGCAGCCATCCAACTCAGGAACAAAAGGTGTCACATCGATGTTCATTTCCAGCACTAATGGACTTTGGCACCATGTTCCTTGAAGACGTCTGGGCACAGAGAGCTGAAGACTGCTGATGATCTTCCAGACCTCATCTTGAATTATTAAGTACTTCTCTAATGTGGCTTTTACATTTCCTGTCTCCAGGGAACTTTTTTCCCTTAAACTATGATGCATGAATAATGGTTTTGCATTGTCCCCATTTTACAAATAAGAACAAGGCATTGAAACATCATTGCACTTTGTTGAGGCCATGGATAAAATCCTGAAATTGTCAAGGCTTCTGGTCTTGCCCAGACACTTTGCTTACCCAAAATAATCATGAGCCAGATGAAACATCATATCTAAATATTACAAGAAATTCTTGCTACCTGCTCTTGGAGCATGCTTTAAACCATGCTCTTACATATGCCAGTGCAGGTTTTATCTGCATTCAAACAAAAGGTCTTTTGACTCATTGGCAAACATCATTGTGACATAAACATCTTGTTTCTTCTGTGATCTGACCAGGACTTTTGATGGAAATATCTATTGGCTGTTTACTGTCTCTGCACACACAGCTCTGTCAGGACTAAGTTCTCAGAAGGAATGATTCAGAGTGGCTGATTCCTCTCTGTGTTCCTAGCACCCACCCTGGTGCCTGGATTGTGTCACGTGCTCAGCAAGTTTGCTTCTGAGAGACAATTGACCTGCCTTCCAGATTAATCTGCCTAGATTGAGAATCACCTCAGAGGCACACCCCTAGGCATAAACATTTGGGCATTTCCAGAAAGTTCTAACAGAGGAGGGGAGATGCATCATGGATATGAGTAGTACCATTTTAAGGGCTCAGAGCCCAGAATGAGTAAAGGGGGAAAGAAGAGAACCAGAGGAGCACCCCAACTATTGTCCCACTGAGATTGACAAACAGCTCTTGAACGCTCCCACCGCCCTGCCTTCCTGCCATATCTCCCTAATGCCATGAGCAAGATCATCCTCCCTCCTTGCCAGGCACTTTTCACAGTGACAAGAAAAGCACCTAGCTTGCCACTCTTAGGAGGTGACATATGCTGTCATCTAACTGGAGATTCTTTTGTACCTGACCATGAGACTCTATTATACCCATGTGTTTGGAATTTGGCACTAAAATTGTTTTTGGTTATAACCTGTTCTTGTGGTAGGAAAATGACCCGGTATGCTAGTGACTTTATTGGGTCTTTGCTTTAACCTGGTAGTTGAATAGGTATTATTTGTCCAAAGAGGGAGAGCTATACTGGTTATAAATACATTAGTGTTGAGATGGGAATTGCATGTAAACTGATATTGTATGTAGGACATGTGTAAGATGTGGTATTTGATCTCCAGCTGAGGTGTAGAAATGCATCTCAGAGCAGTTAGAAGCCAGCCCTACCATATTCTCTGTGGTTCTTGCTGACAATGGAGCAGGGGCTGGCAGAGCTTTCTGTCCCCAAGTGGACTTTGGATTGGCCCTTGAATGTTGATGCCATTTGACGCAGAGAGGAAAGAAGAATATATGAGAAATGTTCTGTGGGAGGAGCTAAGTGCGGAAGTTAATATTGACACGCAGGAACCATGGGGTGATGCGGAGTAAGGACTTAGTGGACTTGTCTGTGCTTATGTGTTCAGTTTTCATGGCCCTGAACAACAGAAATGGCTGTAAAGGTCTCTCTGTGAGGTTTAGGGTTTGTGTTTGTTTATTCTTTTCAGTTTGGATTGCAGGGGAAGGAGACTGGTGCTCCCAGGACTCCTCTAGAAGTTTCTGTAATGCCAACATCAGCTCTGACAGGAGGAGGAGGGGTAGCTTCCACCATACTGTACACAGGCACTAGAGGACCCGAGGTCTGGGGAAGACTGGCTAGCCCAGAGCAGAGTGGAAGGTACTGTATTATTTTGGTACAGATGCTTCTTTTGGTTGGAGGTTGGAATCAATTACAGATTTCGAGGAATTTGGAAGGAAAGCCCATTTTTTTTTTACCTGTAAAGTGATAGCATGTCCCTCCTCCCCCATGTGGAGATGTCCCAGATATTTATTGAGGTCTTGGATGTTGCTGATGCTCAGTTAATAAACACAGAGACCTTGACCCCTAATGAAAATTCTGCAGTAACCTGTTTCATGTATTTTTGAAAACCATATTGTCTTTTGTTTATTAAATTATTATTACTCTGTTAATTTTACATATTCATCTATTGTTTAAACCCCTGGACCCTGGAGCATGTTTATTAAGAGCACACAGTTTGCTGTGGGATTGTGCTTTTGTATACTATAAATAGGTCATAGTAAATATTGACTTAATAAAGCACTGATTGGTCAAGTAGCTAGACAGGAAGTAGAGGCAGGGCAAGCAGACTAGGAGAATTCTGGGAAGTGGAAGAGCAGAGGAACAGATGCCAGTGAGGAGTGCAGAGGAAGCGGGATGAGAATGCTGCTCTGAGAAAAGGTGTCAAGCCACATGGCCAAGCATAGATAGAAATATGGGTGAACTTAAAGTATAAGAATTAGGGAGTAATAAGTCTGAGCCATAAACCAAACAGCTTGTAATTAATGGAAGACTTTGTGTAAGTATTTGGGACTGCTGGTTCCATCCTCAGCACTAGGCCAGGCTAGAAACTTCTGGCTACACAGTTTGCTTTAGTGGAGGTGACAGCAGTTTGATATCTCCTCAAAGCCAGGATGACTGGCTATAGATTCTGGTGATGCTGTGTTAGTCCTGGGTTAGTCCATAAGCTCCTTGTGCATACCTTCAGCTGAACCACCCAATGACTGAGTTCCCACCTGCTACCTTGGATGTATTATGTCTAAAATTGTATGTTAAAAGTCTATGAATAATAATTTTTCCTGTTGCTGTGACAAAATAGTTAATGAAAAAAGCTAAAGGAAAGGTTTGCTTTTGCTTACAGTTTGAGGCTACATTTCTTCATGGCGGTGAGACCATAAGGTGACTGGTCACTCAGGCTTGTCTCACTTCCTCCCTTGTATTTAGTCCTGGGGAGGAAATATATATGTTGCCCCCTATATAACGGGTGGATCTTCCCACCTAAGTTTAACTGCTCTGGAAACTCCTAGAGACCTGATGGAGGTGTGTCTCCTAGGTGACTCTGGATCCTCTCAAGTCGACAATCACTATTAACCATCACATGATTCCAGCCCTTACCCTGGATCTCCTCTGTCATTAGTTTCTAAATAAGCATCACATCACATCACTCTCATGGCTCAGATGTCCTTTGTGAAAGTCTGTTTTTGTGAGCTGGATTGAGCCTGATGATATTTCACCAATGCTCTATGCAATTCAGTGCAAATGTCTCTTTCTGCTTAACCATTGCTGTGTGTCTCAGCACCACGCCTCTCCCATAGTCACAGAGTACAACCATTTCCTCCACTTACTAAGAACTAGTTTGGAGCATCACTGACCTTGTATGGCCCACCTCAGCTCTGCCACCCACAGGGCCTTGTCTATCTTAGCTGTGGCCTGCCCACTTTTGGGGGTTGGAAGTTCCTGGAAGAGTGTTCCTCAGTGTGGTTGATAAGGCTATGGTGTAGCCACTTAGGAAAACCCTCTGATCTTGTGTTGTCTCACAGTTCTGCTAATGACAAAAAAGGCTGTAAGCAAGCAGCTAACTGTAGCTCCCTGCTTCCTAGAATGTGGTGCTGACAATCAGGGGTTCCATTGTGTTTGCCCCTGCAGTTTGAAAACCTGAACACAGTGGCTGAATGCCTTTTTTCTCTGGTCAACGGTGATGACATGTTTGCCACCTTCGCTCAGATCCAGCAGAAGAGCACCCTGGTGTGGCTGTTCAGCCGTCTCTACCTCTACTCCTTCATCAGTCTCTTTATATACATGGTGCTCAGCCTTTTCATTGCAGTCATCACCGATTCTTACCACACTATTAAGGTAAGTCTCCCTCAGTTTTTGCTGCCCAAAAGTGCCATAAAGGTTGTATGGGTTGGAGCATGTGAAAAGTCTGTAATTTTATTGAAATATAATTTTATTCACATTTCAAAAAAGTTAGAAAATAACCCCTTTTGTTCTGTTGACTAATTTTAAATATGTACTTTTCTCATGGTTTCTATTGGTTATGATGAAATCCCATGAACAAAAGCAAGCTGGGGGGATAAAGGATTGATTTTACTTGGTTTACAATTAAAAATCTTATTCCGTCATTGAAGGAAGTCAGGGCAGGAACCTGGAGGCAGGAGCTGATGCAGGGGCCATGGGGGGGGGGTGATGCTTATTATCTTGTACATCATGGCTTTCTTCCAGCTTTGTTATAGAACCTAGGACTACCAGCCCAGGGATGATGCCACGCACAATGACTGGGCCCTCCCCCACCAATCATTCATTAAGAAAAAATGCCCCACAGGTGTGCCTATAGCCCAATCTCATGGAGACACTTTTCTTTGTTGAGATCCCCTCCTTTCAGATAACTAACTCTTTGTCAAGTTGACATAAAGCTGCCCAGCACAATACTTGAGACATTTTACTTGTTGCCCTGATCAAGGTGGTTTGTTTTGGAGGCATTCTGGGAAAAAGAGAGGAAAAAAAAAAGAAAAGCTGAACATGGCTAACTCGCCAACCATGTCTGTTGTTGGCACTGTCTGATGTTCCCGCCTGCATTGCTGCTTAGGACTCAGGCTGCAGGGTTAATACAGTGATGCAAGGTGATTGCCACCCTAACAGCTGGTATATAGTGACATACTTCATATCTGATGACAGGAGCACTTGTAGTGTATACTTCATTAACTTAAAGAAAGGGTTGTGGTTGATTTATAGCTTGGAGGAAGCTCACTGTCTTTGGAGCCGTTATCTCCACAGCAGATGGTTGTGCTTCATCAGGACCAGAGTCTACTAAGCCACACAGGATGCTGCCCTCTGCTTAGCCCTTCCCATACTTACTCAGAAGAACACTAGTCAGTGGTCAGCATGTGGGGATTACAGTAGAAGTGTACATGGTAGTTGACCTCACAGCAGAGTATTGTGGAACAGAATTGCAGACTCTTGCCATGAAAATTCATTTCTTTGACACAATAGTGTCCTTGTGTGGGGCAAGTATCAGTGTTGAGCTGGATGACTTTACTAAGCATGACTGATAGCTGGGTTTTTTTTAATCTGGTAAGAAAAATCTACCCCTGTCCCACTGTGTGGTCAACTTCCACGTATGCAGAGAATGTAGGTTGTATCCCTGTCAGATTCGCAGTGGGCAGTGGGTAGAGTGAAATTTATCTGCTGGTCTCATTATTAACACTCTAGCTTTCAGGGTTTGACTATGTCTTTTATTCTTTTTTCAACACACCTCTTCCTCCTCCCTGGGCTTGTTTTCTGAGCTTTCCTTTCCACTGTTCTCAGTTCCCATGGCTTCCTGCCTTAGGTCTTCTAGGACTGACAGATTGGGTCTTCATTGTTCATAGTTCTTCTTGGATCTGAACTGGTCCTGTGGGACTTTCATTTCACAAAGGTGGGTTTGCATTGCTGACAAAGAGACCAATTTCTCATGCTCTACAAAGGAGATAACAGCATTGTGTGCTTTTCAAAAGAAACACCAGCAAAATGGATTCCCTGAAACAGATCTGCAGAAATTCCTAAAGGAACACAGTAGCAAAGATGGGTACCAGAAGGAGCCATCGGCCTTGCTGTCCTGTGTCTGCTGTCTGAGAAGGTAAGTGCTGTGTCTATAGCTGGAAGAAAGTCACTCCAATGTTAACACTGCATTCTGAAGTCGGCTTGTGGTGAAAAATAGTTATTTTCTTCTTTCCTTTCCTACACAGTTTTGTTTGAGAAGTAGATTGTTTCTTGTAAAACAATGTTCTATACAAAAAGGTTTGTGTAGTTAGAAAGCTCCATGACATAATTAAAACTCTTAGGGACTTTATGAGAGTCTCATGAAGAGATGAACTGTGACCCAAGTCAAGAGACTTGATGACTTTTACGGGGCAAAAGGAAGGGGTCTTATCCTTTGGAGGTGGACTTCCTGGCATGTCAAATGCATTTTCCCCCCCTCACAGGATGTGGTTCAAATCAGCTCCTTGAACAGATGGGAACCTGATGGAGGGGAAGCTGTTGGTGTCTCTCCTGATTACTTCTCTATTGCAGTGACAAAACACCATAACCAAGGCAACATGGAGAGAATGAGAGTTAATTGAGGCATACAGTTTCAGAGGTTAAAGCCATGCCATCATGGAGGAGAGCATGGTGTCAGACAGGCAAGGCGCTGTAGCTGTAGCTGAGAGTTTACTATCCTGATTCACAAACACAAGACAGAAGGAGATAACTGGGAAGGCATGGGCATTTGAAACCTCAAAACACGGGAAACACCTTCCACAAGGCCACACCCCCTAACCCTTCCCAAATAGCTCCACCAATGGCAGATTAAGTATTCAAATATATGAGCCTATGAGAGACAATCTCTTTAAAATGTTCTTGGTTGAAAGCATCATCAGTAGCTCTTCAGTGCTCAGCTGTGTTTTTGCTGGCTGTTTGGACTCTGAGAGAAATGATGTGAATCTCAGTGACCAGTGTGTACTACATGGTTGTGTGGGCAAAGGATGGAGGTCAGATAGGGCTGGTTTTCTTAAGTGTGCCCATCACCATCTGCGTTTTCACCTGGGCTGGGGTAGGAATTATTTTTTTTTTAAAAAAAAGAAACACTTTTTATTTATTTATTTAATTATTTGCCTTGGTGTTTGTCTGGAACTGAAACTACAGATAGTTGTGAGCTACCATGTGGGTGCTGGGAATCGAACCCGGGTCCTCTGGAAGAGCAGACGGTGTTCTTAACCGCTGAGCCATCTCTCCAGCCCCAGGAATTATTTTTAATGTATACCTTACCCATGTTTTTTTGAGGAGGATTCTATAATTCAAATTCCTAAAGGAGGCAGGGAGACCATAACTACTTAAACTCACGTTATGTGGCTTCCTGTAAAACCAATTCACACTGCATCTCGAGGCTCACTATGAGGTGACTGAGAATATCCAAAGAATGTCTGATAAACATAAAATGTGGGCTTCTGGGATGTTTTCAAAGTTGCATTTTATCTTCTGAGAGCATCAAGTCATTGCTGTGGATGCCAGGATAAAGAAGAATTCATTTTCTTAGTTGAGAAATGCCTGCAAAGAAATGGGAAGGATTAGGCAGATCTCTTGGGGTTGTCTGCTATCATGTGGTTATTATTTTAGTGATTTTTTTTTTGCTGATGTGATAAAATACCTGATGAAAAATGACCTGAGGAAAGAAGAATTTACTTCAGCTCAGGGTTTGAACAAATAAAGCTTAGCGAGCAGAACACGTGGCAGTTGGTCACGTTGCATACACAGCTAAGAAACAGAAAGAGATGGATGCCGGTGCTCAGTTAACCTCTTTATCCCCTTTTTATTCATTCCAAGATTTCAGTCCCTGGAATAGTGCTACCCACATTCAAGGTGGTCCTTCTTTCTCAGTGAAAACATCTCTAAAATACTGCTGAAGTTGTACCCAGATGTATATCCCACACCTTCCTGAACCTCTTGATGCCTGCGCATTGTCAGGATGAGCCTGGTGGCCTGAGTCCTCTTCCCAGGCCTTACATGATGTGGTTTATTGGAGAGAAAGGCTCAGTGGAGAGGATATGAGCCTCATTTGTCAAGTGTTCTGTATTATGAAGGAGTGTCTGGCCCTTGTCGCTATCGGTAAAGCTTACAGGTGCTTACAGGTTGTTTACAGAAGTGTTTATCCAAGCCTCAGAGTATGCACATTTCCCTCTCCAGCTTTCTTCCTCTTCCACATTTTGCTCATGTAAGCAGCACGTGTCTAGAATGTAGAATATTCCAGTCCTTTTGTAAAGATTCTGGGAAGTTCAGGTGGCAAAGTCTGGGAGCTCAGTGGTAGAACACTTGACTAGACTGGGTAAGGCCCTCAGTTTGATCCCCACCACTACTATGTAAATAATAAAGTTTCAAACATGTAAATGTCAAGTGTGGCGATGCATGTATTCTGGGAAGGGAAGCAGAAGGACCATCCTCAGCTACATAGTTAAGAGGCCCGCCTGAGCTACATAAGATTCTGTCAAAAACAACAACAACAACAAAACAAAGCTACTCAAACAAAAATTCTTAAGTCATTGCCTCCTTCCTTTCTCTATCCCTTTTGTTACAGGAGAGGAAGTGATGACCACTTGGTTCTCATTGACTGAAATCCTTCTGCTAATGTCAGTCAAGTTCAGATGTCTTTCTTCCGTGCTGGTGCAGAGAGACCCTGGAGGGAAACGAAAAGATTGTCTTACCAAACTGTGGACCCAAAAAAAGGAGTCTGTAAGCTACTGAGCCGAAGTGACACTCCAAAGTTACTTTTTATAAACATGGAGGATAGAGGATAGGCCCCTCCTGGGAATTAATGTAATGGAGGTATGCTAATGAAATTCATCAGTAGTCTGCTCATTTGGACATCAGAATATTGGAATGAAAAAAATTAGCATTTCAGAGTGTGTAAGCAATATTTAAAACCAGGTAAAGACATATGTTCATTGCCAGAAAACAGATTTAAAGTTATAAAATGTGATCCTTGGATTTGAAGACATTTGTTAATTCATGGTCAGCACAGAAACATGTTTGGTATGAATGCCAAATTAAGGCTTGCAGCTGGAGAACTGCTAAGCCATGTAAGGCTCACACTCAGACATTAACAGAAAGATGCCGAGAAGAAATCAGATCGTGGCTGATTGTACTGTGAACTTCCTTCTCCAGCGTGCCATGCAGCGTCTGTTAGCACAAGTCAGTGGGATGAAACAGACTCTCCAGATGTCTCCTGAGTTGAGCTTTCTCTTGCCTGTATACACAGGACGAGAGGGATGCTAAACTTGGAGTGGCCGAATGTTTTCATGAGTCATCTCCACTGTGGTGGAGATTTACCTCTATCAAGCAAGGAAATGTGGTGTATGTTTCCTTAAATAAATTTATTTTCAGGATGCCATATTGCATTATTACTGTGTGTTAAAATGCAATGTCTCTCAATAGCTACCAGGTGGGAGTTTCATATCACACCCCTCTAAACTACTTTGTCTACATGAGCAATCTTTCCCTTTTAACAAAGATGAGGGGGCTTTGGGACTTGGTCCATAGAAGCTATTCAATAAAATTTTGTGCTAGTACCAAGAGATTAAGATCATCTTAAACATAGATTTATGGCACATCTGAGCTATCTCAGGGGCTATGAGATCTACTGGTGTGGAGAGAAATTTGAATTAGCATCTCAGAGCCACTTCTGCATCCCTGGCATCATCTATATCCCAAGACTTTGTTGTCAAGAATCATTTATATGATTCTCCATCAGCTCTTCAGCCCTGATCTTTCCTCATATGTTTACATCAAATCTAGGCAGAGAAAATCATACAGTTAAAGCAGGTAAATGACTTATTCTAGGACTATCTTTGCTGTCCTTGGGTACAACCCAAGTTCTGTGCCTAACACCAATATGGTGATTCACAAGTCTATAATTCCACTTCCAGGGATCACACGCTTTCTTCTGACATCTACAGAATGGTATAGATGCAAGCAAAGCACTTGTATAAGTAACATCTTTAAATGTTTTTAGGTGAATAAGAATTGTGCCTACATATAGAGTGCTTAGTTAAGATGTTATTTAGTTAATTTTTCCTTTTGTAGAAAATGTCAAGAGTCAAAGACCATCAGACTAAGGCACTAGACTTCATTACCTAGTTCCAGATCAGGCATATGATTAAGCCATTGTGAGTTAGTGGTTTCAAGCAGACTAGATTTCCAGTCT
The DNA here is from genome assembly GCA_004025045.1 of Sigmodon hispidus. NCBI lineage: Eukaryota > Metazoa > Chordata > Mammalia > Rodentia > Cricetidae > Sigmodon > Sigmodon hispidus. The sequence continues at coordinate 45,140 of PVIH01005189.1, forward strand.
GCAGATGTGGCTGCTATTTGAATAGGAAATTAATGGCGGTCTCACCCATTATTACCTATTTCTTTTTTAAATTGGCTTTCATGTTTCCTTTCGTTTCTTTTCATTCTGGTTGGCTCAAATACTTTCAGAAAGAAACATCTTTTTCAAGGTTACCATGGAAACATTGTTTTTTTTTTTTCTTAGTCATTTTAAACAATGGCCTCTTTTCTCACCCTGTTAGTTTTTGGATGTCTCTGAACAATGTGGTATGATAACTGCTGTTAGACAAATCTGAGACAAACTATTTCCTCTGTTGTCTTAGACCTCAACTTGGGGACATCACTGTGACAGGAGACACATTCAGTACATTCTGAACTCTCTGCTCGTTGGAGAAATTGCCTCTGTGGCTGACCATGACACAGCTGAAGCTGCATGCAGTATCTTAAGCTTGATGGCTTGGAATGGCAGGAATCAGCCTGGCATGGGAGCCCATAGAATTTCACTCAAGTCTGTAGCTTTGAGACTCTGGATAAGACACTTTCTGTCTTGAGGTGATGGTGATAAATATCAATGACAGACTGAACATAGTTCCTACAAACTTCGGCAGCAGTGTAGATGTCGAGCCTCTTATTGTTCTATCCTTTGCCAGGGTTAGAAGTGGATTCCATTCATGCAATGGTGCAGCCCCAAAGCATTTGCAGCTAGTTTGTCAGGGATCTTCTCCTGAGTTTCTTTGGATAGGACAAAAGTGTCTCTATTTCCTCAGGTGTAAAATGGAGATTGTGAAAATTAAGAGTCAAATTAAAGTTCATAGAAAGGGGTATGGCTCTTAATTATTCCACTATCAGGTCATTAAAATGTCATCTTGTTTGGTGTACAAGTGTGCATCTTTATTCCTCGTCATCCAGGAAGACCTTCATTTTTCTATGTGATCACTATACACTCTCAGTACACTTTGTTTTGGGGAGGATCTTAGGGGCACAAAAATCCAACTCTATCTCTGTTCTGGAAGCAATGATTATTTCAACTCTAAAAGCTCCTAGTGGTTGTGGAGTGTTCAGGATGAAGCAGCCTAAGCATCCTGTCACTGTGTACCTAGCTGTCCAGATGAGATAGATGGTAAAGGTCCTTAGGGACACATACTCTCATAGTTCCTAGTCCGCTACCAGGAGCTTTTGCATCCTTAGCCAGATGTGCCCGACAGCTTTATCCTTGGCTTGTTTATCCAATGCAGCAGATGTGCAGGAGGTGGGGGGTGCTTATCCAGGAAGATGTACAGGAGGTAAAGGGTGCTTACCCAGGCACATAGATGTACAGGAGGTGAGGGGTACTTATCCAGGCACATAGATGTACAGGCGGTGAGATGTGCTTAAGCTCTGCATTACTATTTTCATTGTGTGACCAAATAGTGAAAAGTGGAATGGTTTGTTCGGGCTCACAGTCGACGGCACAGACAGCCCATGATGGAAGAAAAGACAAGACATGGCTTTGGGAAGCACTCTTGGCTACGAAGGCAGGAACATGAAGCTGCTTTTTGACATCTGGCTCCATTACAAAGCAGAGAACGGGGAAATGCTTCCTTTCTCCCTGTTTCCAAATCAGCCCAAGATGATTGCAGTGCTTACATTCAGGGTGGACCTTAGTTTTCAATCCATCCTTTTAGCAAATGTCCTACAGTCACACCAAAAGGTGTGATTCATTAATGTTCTGGGTGTTTCACAATCCCATCAAGTCGATAAACTTAACTATGACAAACTCTTCCTCACATTCTACTCAGAGTCCTGCAGAGCCCTGACCCATTGGAAACCCATGCTTGCAGCCCTGAGTACATGAAGTCCACCGCACAGCTTCTTATCAAGAGGCAAACAGCAGTCCCAAGCACCTATACCTAAAAATAGCATGGATCTGGCATCAAACAAGGAGTCCAAAGGTCATTAGCAAAGTGTGTCTGGGAGCTGTCCTATGGCACTGGCCAGAGTCCTTTTCTGATGGTACAGGGTGATGTGACTCCCTCATGGTAATGTTGGATGAACAGACTTCATGGTTAATTGGTTCCACCTTTATTTTCAAGTGACTTTGGCAGTTTTTATTTTGCTCTGCCTGATTTCAAGTTTGAACATTTCAACTTTATGTTCTTTACCAACTATGTAGAAGCTCACACAGTTCAGAGTATGCACAAACCCCCTCTCGCTTGACAGGGTAAGGAGGACCCCACAGAGTACCCCAAGCACAGAATTCTGTGCAGACACTAAAGAAAATGGTGTACCATAGTCCGGGAATGAGAGATATTTGCTGTGTCACTTGAAATCCTCAGGCTCTCAACACAGATGACATCTGGGTCAGCCTGGTGACGGCATGCCCTGTGCATTCTCAAAGGACCCTCCACTTGGCTTAATGGTCTGTCATCAGCGGTCTTGAACTTCTTAGTATATTTTGGACAAGGTGCCTGCTGTATTCATTTTCCAGTGAGTTCTGAAAGTGTAGTAGCTAAACCTGTTATAACTTATCTCAATGATTAAAGCATACTTTTAAAACTTAGATTCCAATTTAATTTTTAAAATACACGTATATCTGTTTTGTGCATCTCTGTGTATGATGCTCACAGAATCTATGTTGAATCTCTGGAGCTGGAGCAGTACCCATTTGTGAGCTACCCAGCAAGGGTACTGGACCAAGCAAGCTAGGGTCCTCTGCAAGAGAAGTACATGCTCTGAATTGCAAAGCTGTCTCTCTAGACCTTGAAGCATGCTTGAAACAATTACTTTTCCTTTTCTCCATATTATAAAGATGTAGGCTTTTAAGAGAGGATTAGAAACCTAGCTTTGTACTTGTATTCATAATTGTTTTGTTTTTGAGGCAGGATCTTACTGTGTAATCCAGGCTGACCTGGAACTGACTATCCCTGCATGGACTTGGACTCACAGAAATCTTCCTACTTTAGCTTCTGCAGTGCTAGGATGACAGGTATGTACTGCACCAAGTGACCCGTGTGTGTGTGTGTGTGTGTGTGTGTGTGTGTGTGTGTGTGTGTGTGTGTGTTAATTTAGTTTTTTATTTTTGAGATTGTAATATAACTACATCATTTTCTTCCCTCCATCTTCTCATATTCCCTTCTGTGCTCTTTTCCAAATCCATGGCTTCTTTTTTCCATCAATTGCTTTTGCATGTATGCATGTATGTACATACGTGTTCCTCATTACAGCGTGCTCAGATGTACAGTGTTACTGTATGCATGTTTCCAAGTCTATTTTGTATTGGCTAACCAGTTTGGTGCACTCTTCCCTGGGAAGACTGTTTCTCCCAAGCTCTCATCCTTTGCTGCCTGTGTGGGTTGAGGCCCCATGGCCTTTCTCCTGCTTCAGTATGTCACTGCCCTCGTTCAGATCATGCCTAGGCAGCACAGATTAGTTTTCTTCTTTTTTGACATTTTCTTTGATTTAAAAGTTTTTGGTTTTGTTTTTACATTACAACCACAGTTTTCCTTCCCCACCCAAGCATCCACTCCTCAGAGAGGACAGACCTTTCCTGTGGAGTCAATACAGTCTGCCATATCAAGTTGAGGCAGGACCAAGCCCTTCCATCTGCATTTAGTCTGAGCTAAGCATCCCTCTTTAGGAAATGGGCTCCAAAAAGCCAGCTCATGTACCAGGCCAGTGGCCCCACAAACTGCCTAAGAAACACATCTGTCATCTACATTTAGAGGGTCTAATTCAGTCCCATGCAGTTTCCCCAGCTGTCTTTCCAGAGTCAGTGAGCTCCCAGTAGTTTGGGTCACCTGTCTCTGTGGGTTTCCTCATCATGATCTTGACCCCTTTGCTCATATAGTCTCAGCTCGGTGCTTAGCTGTGCATCTCTGCATCTGCTTCTGTCAGTTGCTGGATAAAGGTACAATTAGGGTGGTCATCAATTTGGTTACAAGGGAAGGCCAGTTCAGGTACCCTCTTCACCATTGCTCTGAGTCCTAGCTGGGGTCATCCCTGTAGATGCATGGGAGTTTCCCTTCCACCAGGATTCTCCTAAACCCCAAAATGGTTTCCTCTGTCAAGATATCTATTTTGTTCTTCTCCCTCTCTGTTCCTCCCCCTGACTCTACTACCCTGATCCCTCATGCTCTCTTCCCACCTCCCCGTACTCCCCCCCACCCATGTTCCCAATTTATTCAGGAGATTTTATCTATTTTCCCTTTCTGAGGGATCAGTGGATATCTCTCTTAGAGTCCTCCCATTACCTAGATTCTTTGAGGTTATGGATTGTAGCCTGGTTATCCTTTGCTTTATGTCTAATATCCACTTATAAGTAAGTACATACCATGTTTGTCTTTCTGGGTCTGGGTTAGGGTTACAGAATCTTTTAATTCAAAATTCTGGGGTTGGAATTATATTTCTTAAACAATAAGCTTCACTTTTTAGGGAAGTTTTAGGTTCACAGCAAAATTGAAAGTGAAGAGAGTTCTCATAGCCTCTGCAGTCCCACAGATGCTAAGGCTCTTCATTTATCAGGTTCCCAGAACAGAATGATTCGTTGGTTGTCAACCCCATCTGTGAAACTGCATGAGCACATCATCACCCACAGTTCATTGATGCATTATGTTTCAATCTTGATGTGTGCACTATGGGTGTGAGAGGATTGCAATAGTACTCACTGCTGGGCATTGATGTAGTGTGGTGAAAGTATGATAGTACCCACTGCTGGACATTCATACAGAGTGGTGATAGTACTCACTGCTGGGCATTGATGCAGGGTGATGAATGTGTGATAGTACCCACTGCTGGGCATTGATGCAGGGTGGTGAATGTGTGATAATATCTACTGCTGGGCATTCATACAGTATGGTGATAGCACCCACTGTTGGGCATTTATAAAGGGTGGTGATAGCACCCACTGTTGGGCATTTATAAAGGGTGGTGATAGCACCCACTGTTGGGCATTCATACAGGGTGGTGATAGTACCCACTGCTGGGCATTGATCCAGGGTGGTGAATGTGTGATAGCACCCACTGCTGGGCATTTATACAGTGTGGTGATAGCACCCACTGTTGGGCATTTATACAGGGTGGTGAATGTGTGATAGCACCCACTGTTGGGCATTCATACAGGGTGCTCTCCCTGCTCTAAGCACCTCCTACTTTACTTGATACTTTCTCTCTCCTTCTTCCCCTGGCCTTGGTAACTCTAGACCGATCTTTCTGTGGTCTCTGTTCTCTTCCTTTTTCTGGGTAACCTGGTAGACTCCCACTGTCTATCACCCTTACTTGTTGACCTCCTTCACTTACAAGTGTTACTTTTGTTTCCCGTGTCTTCTTACGAAACTGCTTATTCAGTCTCCTGGGAGGAGGTGGATGAGGGGAGCTCAGTTGATAGAGGGCTTGGCCAGCTTGTAGGAAGTTCTGCTTTTGATCCACAGCACCAAATAAACCAAACCCAATGTCATTCCTACTCTCTGGGTGATGGAAGCAGGAGATACATAAATTCAAGGTTCTCGGCTACGTATTGAACATGGACACAGTTCTGGAAAGCACGGACCTCTTCTAAAAACCAGAAAACAAACAAACAATAAACCACCCAACCAGAGCAAACCAAAACACTATTACCACCAAAACAAAAAACCCAAACAAAACCCAATAATAATAATGATGATGATGATAATAATAATAATGAGGCCTTGGGGCCGCTTTATATCTGATCACAGTAGAGACTGAATTCACAGCTGGTGATGTCAGGACCATGCTGCTCAGGCGGGTGAAGATGTGATGCCTTCCTGTGCCCTGGGCCCACTCTCTTTCAGAGCAGATCATCTTTCCCAGGCTTTGCATTTCGCCCCCTTGGCAGAGAATCAAGGGTTATTTGACTTCGGAACTCCAACCTGTGTGCCTGCTACCATATGACTTAAAGCTTGTTCAGGGAATGAAGCCATTTCGGACCCAAACACAATGCCTGCAAGCTTTGTCTGCATTACCCCTGTGGCTGCCTTTGATTTGAAGGGTTTGAACAGGCTGTGTTCTTAGAGAAAATTGTATGTCAGCCCTGGAACAGCTATAAACTGAATCTCCAAATGGATTCTTAAGCTGTTAGGGAAACAATACATCTCATGGCTGTTCTGCATGAGGCTCCTTTCAGCAAATGCTACCACAAACAACTGTTAAAAAAATAAAAAGAGGGATGGCCAATGTTTCTGTGTCAGTGGTCTCTGCCAGTGAAGAAAGGAGGAAATGAGAGCACAGGCCTTGCCACACCCTCACATAATAAGGACAACAGAAGCCCAACTTTATAAAGACCCCGGGGAGCTGTTGGCTGTGGTGAGTGGGGGAGACAATTTATTAGTGTGATATATGTTTCCTACTTTCTAATGATACATAAATTATCCCCTGAGCCATGATACATATGGTTTAAAGAGAATTTGAAATGAGAGCCTTTACCCCCTAGCAGCACTAATTGCCTGGCAGTATTCAATTACTCATCCCCTGTTGCCTGTGGGCTGTGGCCATTACTGTCTCCTCCAGGTTGAGCTGATGTCCCCCAAGAGGGATGTTTGCTCTGACAAAGTGGATTTATGTCCTCCCTGTGAGTGCAACCCACTAAGTCACAGGGGAGGGCATGGATGACACCTTTGGACCCTGACCTGTGCATGTGTCATCCTGTCAGTATTATCCGTGATGGTAGAGCAGTGCATTCAGTCCTACCCCTTGGTTTGTCTTAGGGAGGACGTCGGAACGCTGCTATTAATCTTCTCCCACTGTGAGGTTTAGACTCACAGACGAAGGTAACAAACATGGGCTTTTTCTAAGTGGCACGAAAGGGGAGGGGTAAGCATTATTAATTTTGGAAAATGCCAGATAATTACATGGCGTGGGAAGAAAAATGATGATGCTATTAAAAATCATGAGATCAACACTTAAAAGTCAGGACTGTGTTATGTACCGAGGCTGCAAGGGAAGGGTGGCAAGATCACTGTAGAAGGAAACACAGTCACCTCAAAGACAGGGGTAATGCTCAGGCACAAGGTCTAACCAAGGTACCACAAGAGAGCAGAAAGTCTGTGCCTGCCTTCTGTGTGGCATGAGGTGGAGTGGAATCGGCAACTTAGGAACTGTTTTTGTTTTTGTAATTAAGGAAACCAACAGGAAAGGCTCAGACCTCTGAGACAGAACTTGGTCAATTACAAAATGTATACTTTGGAGACAGGATATTGATTATGCCTCAGGGAAAATTATAGAAGATGAGATTAAAGAAGTGACCAGGCTGTACAGACCTATGTCTGTGTGAACCCTGAGAGGACGGGAGACCTGAGAGCCAAGTGATCTGATGGGTTGGGGTGCAGTGTGAATGTCAGGGAAGCCAGTTACAGCGTTTCTTCTATTGTGTGTGTGAGAGAGAGAGAGAAAGAGAGAGAGAGAGAGAGAGAGAGAGAGAGACAGACAGACAGACAGACAGACAGAGACAGAGAGGCAGAGAGAGAGGAGAGTTATTAAACACGATGACAAACACAATAGAAAATTGGCCTGAAAATTGTCTGCAAAAGAACATACAGGGTTCATATATATTTTTAATCTACCTGTGCACATGTTTTTTTGTTTTTTTGTTTTTTTTTTTTATCTCAAAAGGCTTTTCTGCTGCCATGTTCTGGAAGCTTCCTGCCCTTGGGCTGCTCACGAGGAAGGGGTGGTCTCTTTTTGTAACTTCTGATACAGAGAAATCGATGTCCAGATAGATGGGTGATACGTGTTTCTATCATATGGCTAGCTCTCTTTTCAGAGAGAGTTGAAGAAAAGCAGTTCTCCAAGTCTCTGTTTTGCACACCCCCCCATACCCACATGAACCTACACACCCATAAGTTCCTTGATCCTGGCCAGTAGCAGTTTTGTGATCACAAAGGCACAAGGGATGGATGCTATCACTAACAGAATTAGCCTGATTTCCTAAGCCTGAACATTACCATTGGCCATGCACTCTGTGAAGTCTCCTCCTTGTCCCCCTCCCGAGCTGTCACACTTCCTTGTGCCCCACTCCTTACCATCCATAAGTAATGGATGTAAACTGCTACTGCTTGGCTCTTAGACCTTGAACTCGTAGAAATACAGAAAGATCTCTGTCTCCTAAGTGATGGAATTAAAGGTACAAGTCACCAATCTCTGACCTTCATGGTTCGACTGTGAGTGATTCTATTCTCTGATATTCCATGTTGATTTTATTAAATATACAATATATCACTACAATATTCTGTCAAAATGTTCAGTTTATTGAGGCAAAAGAACCACATTTATTTTCTATAATACAAATGAAGCAACTAGAGACTGGGGAGATCCCTGCTTGCCCTGAAAGAGTAAGGATCTGAGTTCAGGTCTTCAGCACCTACATCAAAAGTTCAGTGATACATCTATGATCCCAGCACCACAAATGTGGAGACAACTTCTAGAACCTACTGGTCAGCCAGCCTAGGCAAGTCAGTAAGATCTAGCTTCAGTGACAGGCTCTGTCTCAAAAGATACGGTACATAAGAGAAGATGCTATGTCAATCTTTGGCATGTACAGGTACACATGAACATGGAGACACATGCGTATTTGCATATAAGCATAAAAACAGGTACCCACAGGCACGTGTTCACAAACCCACATGAACACATACAAAACACACAATCATATATACAGTGAAGGAACTAAATATGACAAACCTCACAGATGCACATTTCTTCTCTGACTTTTTTTTTTTTTTTTTTTTTTTTTTTTTTTTTTTTTTTTTTTTTTTTTTTTTTTTTTTTTTTTTTTTTTTTTTTTTTTTTTTTTTTTTTTTTTTTTTTTTTTTTTTTTTTTTTTTTTTTTTAGAATAGTGATCTATAGTAGGTGCTTTGAAGGCACTGCTCTGGTCCAGAAGTAGTCCTGAGCCACAAGAGCCAGTGTCAGGGAGTGTGTACCTAGGACTGAGTATTTAGATGACAGGTACTCCTAACCTTAGAACCTTTGAGCCACTAACAACCCAAACCAGTTATAGAGTGCAATGTGGAATAAAAGCCTAAGAAGCAGAAGAGGAAAAAGAGATGAACATTTATCTGACCCCAGGACTCAGGAAGAACTTTCTGGATTCAAGATTGTAGGAGGCCATTTAAAAATACCAGGTAGAGCCTGGCATGACAGCCCACAGCTGGAATCCCAACACTAGAGAGACAGAAGCAGGGAGATCTCTATGAGTTCCAGGACAGCCTGGTTTACAATACAAGTTCCAGGACAGCCAGAGCCACACACTCTTCAAAACACTCTTCACACGTACCCCCAGAAACTCCCAAACCCAGATAGAGCTTACTATGAAAAGCAAGGCAGAAGAAAAACACAAGCTTTATAAAATTAGGAGTAAAAATAAAACTTTAAAAGTACAATGGAGAAAAGTAACTGAAGCATATTTCCACTGCATCAGCACCCTTACTTTTCAAGGAATGATTACTCATCTTGTGGCAGACACTGTTTCCTGTCTCTCATTCATATGCCTTAGACAGTTTTCCCTGGGGAATGGCAGGCCTTCATCAAAACCATTTCTTTTTGTTTTATTTTATTATTTGAAACTGGGTCTGTTCTGTAGCCCAGATTGGCCTGGAACTCATTATATAAGTCAGGCTAGTCTCAAACTCACATTGTTCTTCCTGACTCTGCTTCTGAGTGCAGAGATTACAGGTGTATGTCACCATGCACAGATGACATATAATTTTAGTTGCTATGCTTTATTTTACTCCCTAATATCTACATATTTTACTGATATTTGTCCTAATAACATAAGGGTTAAGTATCCATTTTCCAGAAGTGTGAATGGTGGCCATGCATCTACAGCCCTTGTGCTGGGAGTGGCAGACTGTGTCAAGAATGGATAAAAGGAGATACTGGGGCTCACTGGCCAGCCACTCTAGCCAACTGGTAAGCTCCAGGTTCAGTAGAGGCTGTCCCACAAACTAGGTGAAGATTCATAAAGACACTCTACCTTGGCCTCTAGGCCTATACATGCATACACACATACCCAGCAAAATTTCCATTTTACGGAAGCAAAACCAAACACTGAGTAAGTGGTGAAGGTTGGTTTCAAGTCTGAGGGTTCTGTCACCCAAGCCATCTCCTTCCTTCTCTTTCTGCTATCTGCCTTTGTGAGAAAATGCTTCATTGTAACTGAATGGCAGAAAAACGACAAGCTTGTTTTATGAGAAGGAGGACTTGTGTTCGAAAAACACCAGACCTTTTGGGGCTGATGGATATCAGAAGATCATTTCTTACCTTTGTGGAGGAGTCAACAGGACCTCAGAAGCTCCCAGCCTAATGTTCAGTTGCTGGATGATGTGAACAAGTTAGGAGGTTGGAATCCTTAGTTTCATAACACAGATAATAAAATAGAGAGGACAGAGAGGTTCAGTAACATGTTCGGGGTCACACAAGGTAATTGTTAGAGCCAGGTGAGACCCAAGCAGCCCACCTTGAGAGCCACAGTACGCTGAGATATCCAGGGGGAGTATTGAGGCAAACTTTGAAAATGATACATGACATGATGTCGGGTGAACTGAGATGGAATCTCGAGGACTAAGGTTGGTTTGTGTCAGAACTGTGAGAAGTAATTTGAAGAGGTTATCTCAGATGCCTACAGCATCCTTATTAGCCTAGTACCTATCTCCAAATGTAATTTAAATTATATGTAGGCAGACAATCCATCACCTCTCTCCCAATCCTTCAGAGTAAATCATTGTGGCAGTTCCGACCAGTGGGTCAAAAGCCAGACAATTACACTCTAACACCTTTACAAAACACCAACATTGCTGCTGGGGGTGGGACAGAGGATGTCACAACCCTGCCCTCCCAGAAGATTCGTGGTGGTTGACGGTTGCCAGGGGAGAAGGAGGCATTTCTTCATCAGTGTAGCCACTGGCAAGTTTCCCATACTCCTGTAAGGAACCCTGGTTCACACAAAAACTAGGGGCAGGGGTTGGGGAAGCTGAAGGGGAAACTAACTGGACAGGGAGGTGGATCAGTGGAGTTAGGGAGGAGAGAGGAGAGGGTGGTAGAGGCTGACAAGATCAAAATACTCTGTATACTCACATGAAAACGTCAGACCCAAGCCCATTATTACGGATAATTGATACATGCTAATAAGAAACTTAAAAAGTTACATCCTCTAGGGTGATGTTTCTGGCATGAGTGATGAGTCTCCAAATATTTGAGAGTGAAAAAGATTATTGCTCCACCTATCAGAACTGGATTCAGCTTATGATCCTTGCCTCTGGCTATGAGCCAGGAGAACCAGCATTGTGACATATTTATATTTTAACAGTACCCATCATCACTGGAGTCAGTAGCTAGTAAATGCATATTTCAGAAGACCAGCTCATGGGACCTCTACAATTTTCTTTTTTTGTTTTATTATGAATAAGGAAGTCACATTTTCTATCCCTGTATATCCTTAATTAAGGTCTCTTTCCCCTCCCACCACATCAGGTCATTCTTTCTTCTCCACAATTCCCCATCTCCCCCCGCCCCAGGCGGGCAATCCCAAGGTCCCAAAGTCCCACTGTCCCAATATTGCTTAGTTCAGCCTCCACTCCTGGCAAATCCACTTTTCTCCCCCAAACATCAAGATTGGGTCAAGTGTTCCTCTAGGGGGAGTGGGATCCAAGGTGTCAGTCCAAGGTGTTTCTGATCCCAAGCTGTTCAGTGGTTGTGGTTTGCAGCTTGGGCATGCTTTGCTTTTTTTTGTTTGTTTGTTTAGAGTCCACTAATGAGTGAATACATCTCCTGCTTATCTCTCTGAGTTTGTGATACTTCGCTCAGGAGGATATTCTCCAACTCCATCCATTTGCCTGTGAATTTTAGGATATCATTTTTTCTTGCTGCTGAGTAGTATTCCATTGTGTAGATGTACCACAGTTTGTTAATCCATTCTTCAGTTGAGGGACATCTAGGTTGTTTCCAGGTTCTTGCTATTACAAATAATGCTGCTATGAACATAGTTGAGCTAATGCCATTGGAGTGTGCATCTCTAGGGTATACACCCAGAATTGGTATTGCTGGGGACCTCTACAATTTTCAAATTTTACTTTTCTGAACACTCTGAGATAAGGCTGACTAGACTGAAAAGGATATAAGATAAATATTACACCTACAAAGGGGATGATGGCTCAGCTGCTATGTCTCTTTCCTAAGCTCAAGATTAATCCCTTGACTAATCATGGTGCAGTGGTCCGGCTCCAGGACTTTAAACTTGCTTTTCTCACATCAGATCTATAGCCCAATGTTATCATTGCTTCAATAGTTCTCATTATAACATTATTTTCATCTTAAGCCAAAAATTCACCTCAGGGTCACTGCTACCTTTAGGTGTCTATTTCTTTGGTCTTTTTAAAGCTGAGGTATCCCTTTAGACTTTAATCTGCATTTCTTGATATTTGCCTGTAATTAGTTTGTGGCTATTAGCTTGAGCAGGATCACAGTATCCTTCCCAGGATGAGCCATCCGATGCTATGGTCTACCCTTAGCATTGTAAGGTTCCTTTTCATCATTTGATTGACACGATGCCAAATTTTCCTAGTGGTGCTCTGGTCATAGGTGCACAGGGCTCAGATCTCCTCATATGACCAATTCCCTCATCTACTGAGTTCAGAATCCAAGCAGGCAGGACAAGCTCCTAGATGACTTCTCCAAGCCATTCAGCAAATGATTGGGTTAGCATTGCAGTTTATATTGTTTTAAAAAGTAATCCATTCTTTTTCTGTTGTCTGTTTCAGAATCATGCAGTCTACATAAAAAAACCCTCAGGATAAATTAATAAAATTTACATAAAACATAAAGATCAAATGCAGCAAGGCAAGACAAAGCCAATGGAGTGATGTTCACCAGAGTTATAAAATCTACCACTAAGAAAAACATTTAAATTTATTCTTATAAATTTATAAAATCTCATAAATGTACACAATGAAATAAGATCATATTCACCCCCATTTTAATCTCTGTCCCCAGACATCTCCCACAACACATCTCCATCCTAACTTCGTGCCCTCCTTTTTATAATCTGCTGAGTCTAGTCTTAATTAAATTTAATTTTAATCATGTTAAGTCAACAATGTCATTGATGAGGGCTAAGAGGATAGGGAAGAGTCCTGTGAAATGCTGTCTTCTAGAAAGAGCATGACTGTCATACTCACCACCTCACAGCACCTGTGGTGACCTGCCTAGGACCCAGCCAGGTGAAGTCCCACAAGCTCTTAAGGACTCTCCTCCCCTTACTGTGGAGCTATTGGCAGCTTCAGGGAGGGTGAACCATTCTTTAAGAATTCAGTTGCTGGAAAGTTACCCACACTCTAGTGAATGAACACCCCTGGTCAGGGAAGCTTCTTTTTTGCAGCAGGCTGTAATCAGAAATGCGCAGATGGTTGAATAAGTGACCATGACCTCTCAGCTCTAATTGAGACACCCCACCCCCATCCATGCTCGGAGAACATTGAGGAGTAGGAGGTGGAAAAAACATTTATTTACCCAAAGCACCCAGATTATTTTCCTCCTTCTTTAGCTTTAGGCTTTCATGCATATCCAGTGATAGAGGAGTGATGAGAATATTTTGCTTGGCCATTGTTTGCCTTATATTTGAATAAGGACACAAACACCAGCTTTGCTCTTAAAAGTTAGAGAAGTCACATGATAGCAGATAACAGATTTCACAGAGTCATTTCAGAAATAGTGGGTTTTAATGTCAACACTCCATGGTAGAAGCACATACAATGCACCCACAGAACACCAAAAGGCTTTTAGAGGGATTTCATGTACATCATCTTAGCTTTATCCTCACAGTAACATTGACAATGCATCATCACCCCTATTCCATACACAGGAAAACTCATCTACAAACAGACAGAGGGAAGAAAACAATTTGATGTGAATGTGGATTGTAAAAGATGTATCTGGAAGCTAGCACAAGCCTCAGATCCAGAGACTACCCAGTGACACCTGAAAATTCAGGTTTATTTTCTATCCTTAACATTTAACATCATTGTTCATACACTAGAATCGGTGCCCTCAACCTGCTAGGAGCAAGCCCTCCATTGAATCTAAGTTCCTTTATCTGCTTGGTGTATTCCGTGTGGCAAAGTAAAGCAACGCAACGGTCGAACAGGAGCCATTTGTGTTGATGTTGTGATAAGTGACTTCACTTCTGCTAGATTGTCACAGGACTGATTAGCATGAGAGAGATTCAGTAGTTTTAGAAATGATCATCTGAGAAGTAGAATAGAAATATTTTCTTACAGGGTGAGAAGCAAGTTGCGAAATGATGGTTTTACAGTTAAAATGATGCTTTTCTTCATTTCAAACAACACTTTTTGCTATGAGGTCTCTCTTGTTTGCTATTGCTTACATAAACTTTATTCGATGTTTGCTTAATATTAATTTTCTTACTATAATTTGGATATGACTTATTGAAATAACATGTAGCTAGATTTATTGGTTCACATTTATTTATTATGTATTTATTTGTGTGTGTATTGGGGGTGTTGTGTGTGTGTGTGTGTGTGTGTGTGTGTGTGTGTGTGCTGGGGAGGGCTGAGTGTGCCATGGGGTATGTGTGGTGTTCAAAGGACAGCTGGGAATGGTTCTCTTTTTCCACCTTGCTGGTCCTGAGGATTTGACTCAAACTGTCAGGTTTGGAAGCAAGCACAGGTACCATAGCATCATCTTGCCAGCCCCAGTAGACTTATGTGAATGCCACAGATTGTCTTATTCAGATTTACTGTTATGTCTGATTTACTTCTATAACCTTTATTTGCATTTTCTATAAATCATGCTTTTTTTCTTTCTCTTCCCTTTCCTGGATCAGTGGCCTTTTTTGTTTGATTTTGTTGCTGTTTGTTTTATATTCCTGTAAGTGTCATTTCTTTTAGTGCTTAATCTTGTAATTTTTTTTTTTTACTTGACTTAGAAAACTCTAAATGCAACCAGTTTTCCACCCCATAAGATCTTGGACCTTTCATCCACTTCACCCTCATTCTTACTCCCCATCACGTGTTTTTATTGTTTAATATTTTAATTCTTTTTCTTCCTTCCCTCATGGTGATTTCTGCTTCTTGTTGGCTGCAGACAGTGTGGATTCGCACTTACTCAGATGTTCATCAGTAACCACAAGGAAAATGTTCTCTGCAGACCACTTCTTCTTTTGAGGTTCATTTTCTTCCTTTCTTTACTTTTTTTTTTTTTTTTAAAAAAAAATTGAGGCTTGATCTCTACTAAAAATAAATAAATAAATAAAAATAACACCCAGTTTGCAATACTTCTTTGGGTGGAAATTAAATTCTGGTTTGCTTAGTATTTTTCTTCAACCCTTTGGGAATGATGTTTCATTTATCTCCTGGACTCTGTTGCTTCGGAGACATCTGTAATCAGATCAATTAGTCTGTCTTCTTTCATTAGTTGGTAATGTTGTTTGTTCATCTTAAAAATTTCAGTTTGTAAGTCTCTTCCCCCTCCCACCACATCTGATCATTTTTCATCTCTGCAACTCCCCATCCCCTCCCTGGGCAGGGAGCAGACAGTCCTATGGTCACACTGGCCCAATAATGCTTGGATCAGTCTTCACTCCCGGCCAAATCCAGTTTTGTCCCCCCTCCCTCAAGAGTGAGTCTGGTGTTCCTATAGTTGGACTGGGATTTGAAGGGTTAGTCCAGGGTGTTTCTGATCCCAAGCTGTTCAGTGGTTGTGGTTTGCC
>PVIH01005189.1:60927-127819 GCA_004025045.1 Sigmodon hispidus
TGTTTGGCTTTTTTTCTTGTTTGTTTGTTTAGAGACCACTAGTGAGTGAGTACATCCCCTGCTTATCTCTCTGAGTTTGTGATACTTCGCTCAGGAGGATATTCTCCAAATCCATCCATTTGCCTGTGAATTTTAGGATATCATTTTTTCTTACTGCTGAGTAGTATTCCATTGTGTAGATGTACCACAGTTTGTTAATACAGGGATGGAAAAAAAATTCAGAGGGAAAGCTGAACACAAAGAAAATATATGTGTAGTAATCTTATTTGCATTTCCACCCTTGATAAGCCATGCTTATGATTATTATCCTCTGTATAGTTATTGTTAACTCTTTGGCATTTTTAAATTCTTTTTACTGTTTTTCTGATAAATACAAAATAAAGAAGGAAAAAAAATTTCAGTTTGTAAATATGGAAGTGTTGGCTGAGTGTAATCAGTTGAACTCGATAAACTTTTGGAATCTGGAAGTTCATGTGTGTCCCAATTTGCCAAAACACCTAATCATATCTTTTTAAAGCTGTTTCCCTTTGCCCTTGTATCTCGTCCTGCTTTCTCTGTCTGACTACAAACACGTTGAAATGTTTTCATGCTCACTTCCATCTCTCTTGACCTCCTTTTCACATTTCTTTCTGTGCAGCATAGTGAATTCCCCAGGTGTGCCTTTCGGTTTCTTAAGTCCATCTCTGGCTATTTTAAAAACTCAAGTGTTGCACTACATAGCTTAACAAGTCAAGCTTTCACTTCTATTTTTTTTATAATAACCTCTTTTTTTTTTTTTTTTTAAAAAAAAAAGAGCATCTTTCTGGGCTGGAGAGATGGCTCAGAGGTTAAGAGCACTGACTGTTCTTCCAGAGGACCTGAGTTCAATTCCCAGCAACCACATGGTGGCTCACAGCCATCTGTGATGACATCTGGTACCCTCTTCTGTATACTGTATACATAATAAATAAATCAATCTTTAAAAAAAAGTCACATTGCTCGATTCTCTCTCTCTCTCTCTTTCTTCCCTCAAAAAAAAAAAGAAAAAAATTTTTCTAAAATGTTAGTTTCTTAAAGAAGATGAACTCAATATAGTGTGAACAGAAGATATTAAATCCCAACATACCCACTGAAATTCACTGCCTTTTCCAGTGAAAACCTGACAGGCCTTATACATGTTCTCATCATTGTTAGACATCTTGTGGTTAGTTTTAGACAAAAGATCTATCTTATTTTAGAACTCTAATGTGCTGCCTGTTACAATCATAACACCCTTGAATTTCACTCAACATTGAAATCTCTCTCATTCCAGTACTTGAGTTTTCCCATCTGGGAAATCTATAGTGTCAGAGAGGCATCTGGAGATTTGGGGATTCTTTTTCTTGCCTGAGACTGTGTCCACTTCTTAGACATCATGATACATCATTATACACAACTCATGTTCAAGGACCATGAAATTGAGGTATAAAAATAATTACATGATGTTTTAGGTGAATTTATCTACCATTTTGTGCTAGTCACATTTACAGCTATCCTAAGGTGCATGTGGCCTGGTACTATGGTTTGAACACACCTGCAGGAAGTTAGGGAATAAAAGAAAGGTGAGGTACTATGTGTGATGCTGTCTCGACTGACTTTGGATCTTTGGTCCCAAATGTCATTCTCTTACAAGAGACTTTTCTAAGCTTCTCATCATATACCTACCTCACCGCAGGATCACACTACCTGAAGTTGCCCTCAGAGGATATTATCCCATTTGTACAGAGTTGTCTACCTCTTCCTATTCACTCTAGGTCTCATGCAGTGCCCCGTCATGAATCACTTTGCCCTCAAGAAGGACCCTGCAGCAAAGCCTCCTTCAAACCTGCTCCAGACTGACAAGTCTTCATGGAAGTATAAACCTCTGTGCTTCCCCAAGTGATAGCATTTAGTGCTCTCTCTAGTTGTCTCCCTGCCACTGTCTTCTGCCATCTCACAGACACATTCTAATCTTATGCCTTCCCCAAGATCAGGACAGCACAGCTCACATTTCAACACACTATAGTGCACAGATGAGGCTTGACAGCCTAGTGGAGTGCAGAGTCTTGGCCCCACAGCCCAGACTCACTGCATAACAATCTTCTCTGTGATCAGGCTTTTGTTATGACATATAAAGGAGATGAAAATCACATATTGCATGCTCATGCCTGCTTCCCTTCAAGACAGGGTCCCTATAAAATTTTCATATGTTTGGTTCACAATATTTGCTAAATTCTCTGGTAATATTTTTGTTGGTTTATGGATGATTATATGTATGAACTTGGTTTCCAAAAATATGAGGATTTTCTACATCCCTAGATTTTGTTTTTGTTTTACCTTGCTGCGAATTTAGCCAGAAAATAATTTTAACTCTTAGGTGTATTGGAACTCATTTTGTGATTCTAAATGTGGTATATTTTGATGGATGTTGCATATATGTGTGTTATGGGGACTGTTTCATGTGTGTGTATTTTTAAGGAGATATTGTTTTGTGAATGCTCATTAGGCTTAATCAAGAATTCTGTAAGCTGATTTTTGCCTGCTTTTACTATCAATTACTAAGAAATGCCAGAATCTCTAATAACTAATAAAAACATTTGGTAAAGAAGTGAGATGTCCCTGATCCAACAAGGACGTAAAGACTCTAGTGGCTGATCCTTGACCTTCATCTAAAGAGTTAGTGGTTTTGTTGCTTTTTGTTTTGTTTTGTTTAGGGGGCTACACCATCTTTTCTTTGTCTCTATTATAGCAAAGTAATTTATAATAAGATGTGTTTTCTGTTGGTGATGGCAAGCAAACTATTAATAATAGTAAAATAATACATAAAATCATGTGACACCATTGTTACAATGTTTTATTTTTAATATTATAGAATCCTGCTTTATTTGAATTTTTATTTCAAAATTTTATACATCAAAGAGAGCAAAATACTGTTTAGCTATTGACTTCTACTTCAAATGAATTAACCCTGCATTTGAAATGAACCAAAGAGCAGCAGCTCGGGTTATTTTTTTTTTATAGTGTATTCATGTCAGTATCCTGTGTTATTATTCAAATTACAAAAGAACATTAAATACTAATTTGGCCAGGCTCCATCAGATCTAACCTTAAAAAAAAAAATCAATCCCAGAGACAAGAATGTCAGGATCATGTTACAACTTTCTGTTTCAAAACAAGGAAAAACTTTGAGTACATAGAATACAGAAAACTCTAGCAGGGTTTATTTACACGTTTTTCCTTTTTCTCTTTTAAGTTTACCAGAATAAATATTTGCACAGCTGAAAGTGTTGCTAGTAGCAGGTTCTTGTTGACTGCCTCGGGCAAGGCAAATATCTAGTCATAGCTTGAGTATGAGGTTTGGGAGAAGACAGCTCGTTATATAAGGTGTAGGTTGCTGTTGTCCAAACTTGGCTTGTTTTTGAGTGAACTCTTAGTACCTTGTAGTTATTAGGTTTTTCGTATGATGCATACACTTCATAGGCTGAAAACTTAGGCAGGCAAACACAACACTATTTTTTGTTGTGATGGACCTAGCATTTCCCTTGCATCTTACTTCTGTCACTGACATGATTTGTCACTCTCTAGGAAAACTAAGGAAAGTTTAGAAATTCCATCCCATGTTCTCCAGGTTGTGCCGTTCAAGTTCTGAAGCAACTTTGTAGTGTCTATATGTTGGTAAGCAGCAGGTGGGTTATGAAGGACACATTCCCTTCATTCTTCTGAGAATCAATTCCTTCTCCTAATCTTTGAAGCAGTGAGGTGCCAGCCAAGACAAAGCCTGCATGAGTTTCTGAAGCAGGTTTTCTCTGTCATCTCTTGTCAAGCCACCAAGGCCAACTAATCTATACAGGATCTATCCTTTGGGGGTCACACAAGAGAACACAGGTGTCCTACACCTGAACTCGAGATGCCTGTGAGCGCAGTAGTGAATGAGCAAGATAGGAAGGTCAGCAATGGTCTGGTTTCACCAACAATTTAAAATGCAACAAACCCTCACTTTTCATCAGACCCTTTCTCTTTTTATACATTATCTGTTGGGTTCTACCTTGACACTTTAAATGTGCTTTATAATTGTTTATATTTGAAAGGAATTGATTATATTTATTTGGAGTTCCCCAATTTTGCATGAATTTTTTGGGGGGAGACCTAAAAAGAAATTTATCCATATTCACCCAGAGAAAGCAGAAAAGGCCTCAGAAATAGTTCCAACTCAGAGAACCAATGAGTTTGTTAGGGTTACTAATAGGAATGAACATGACCGAAAGACAGCTTCACTGGGAAGTCCCTGTGCAACCAATAGGCAGCTGCACCACATGAAAATCCCCCCCCATTTACTTCTTATATTATTTAAATAACTCCTAGGGAGATGAGGGTCTCAGGCAGATCTCATCCAGGCTGGTGAGTCCCAGGGATCTCATGAGCTCCCTCCTTCTTTCCACAAGAGCTTGTAAATGGGCTCAATTCCATGATTCCATAAAGTGTTACGATAGCCACAGCTGCTGATTCGTGAACACTCTTCAGGAAACATCTATACAACATCTATTTTCTATCTATCTACCTATCATTTATCTATTAATCTATCATTATCTATTTATCATCTATCTATCTAAATATTGAAGAACTTACACACACACAGACACAATCCCATCTCTAAATTATATGAGTTCATTGGTTTGCAGCACTTGTTAATTTAAAAATCTCCTGATAAAAGCAAAAAAAGATTATATAGTTCTGTTTTCCCCTTCTATTAAAAATATCATATGAAGTGATAACTATATTTTTATTGTCTATTCTAGAAAGCATGATTTTTATGCCTGCTTTCTAGTTTGTTCTGTTGATGAATGGAGATATATTTGAACAGATTTTATTTGATGTTTGTGTTGTTTATAGCATATTAATTATGTATGTCATCCTAAAATGTTTACATATAAATTAAGTTTCCTTGAGTCTGTAGTGGGGTTGTCTGTGGGATAACTCCCAAATGTTGAATTACACAGTCAAATTATGTGGACATGTTAGATTTCTTGATTATGCACAGTTTCCTGATATGTAGACTTTATAAGTTATAACAGTGTACCATTATTATTTTATAAATGTATGAATGTAAAAAGATGTCAGAGAAACAATGCTTTCTTACCCCTTATAACCTTCCTTTTGTAATTATTGAATTTCTGGATTACTTAAACACAAAACGATTATTTTCTATTTTATTTTTGTGTATCTATAAAGGAGAAGTTAAAGCTTTGGCTAAAGCATTTATACCCAAGCTTCTCCATTTTTCCCAGTGAGTGTGCAGTTCTGCATGCCTGTTGATAGAGACCTTGTGATAAGAACAATGAAAAGGCACTTCTGTTGCTCCAGGATTTTCTCTGACTTCTATTCCATGACAATGACCACAAAGCCATGCTGCTGCTTAGCATAGCTGACCATAAGGCACATACATCTCTGTTAATCATGTAACTCAGACAACAAACATAGTGTGCTACAAATTACCCACCAGAACTGTCACACTATACTGTACTCCATCAGCAAGACTTAAAGCTACACATTCCCTTTACATCTGAGTCAGTAGTGGGGAACCTCCATAAAACAATGACTATTGTTGATTTCTGCAGTATATACCTCGGCTAGATAAAGGAGCCCTCCAAGATATTTATCAAGAGATAAACATATGTTCATAAATCTGGTCTATGGCTCAGGCTTCTTGCTAGCTAGTGCTTACATCTTAAATTAACCCATTTCCATTAATCTATGTATTGTCATGTGACTGGTGCCTCAATAGTACAGTCACATCTTGTTTTTTCGGTGGCTGAATTGCATCTCCTCTGACTCTGCCTTTCTTTCTTCTCCCTGTATCTCTCTTGGATTTCCTGTTGGGTTGTATCCTGTCTTGCCATAGGCCAAAGCAGCTTCTTTACTAACCAATGGTAGTAACACATATTCAGAGTGTACAGAAAGACCATCCACAGCAGGAGGAGTGTAGGGAGACAAGGCAAGAGACATGTGAAGAAGGATGTGTGAACATGCTATAATAAAACTCATATTAACCCATATGCTAACTAAAGGCAGTTTGCCAGTTTGGAAGGTACTAAGTCACCTCTCATTTTAGTTTTTACTCCTTGTACAGTTAGATCTGTTGACATATATTTTCATATATTTTTGGCCACTTTTCTTCCAATTGTTGGTATACTTGGCTAATTTTGTTTTGATATTAGAAGTTCTTGGGGCTGAAGAAATGGATAAAGAGTATTACTGTTCTCTCAGAGGACCTAAGTTCAGTTCCCAGAACAGGATTTCAAATGTCTATAACTCCAGCTCCAGAAATTAGATGTCTTCCAAGGACACATGCACACATGAAACACATACTAATAAAAATAAATTTTTTAACAAAAATTTTGGGGTTGAAGAAATGGCTTCACAGTAAAAGCATGTGCTGCTCTTAATCAGCACCCACACTGGACAGGTCCCAATGGCTTCAACTCCAGCTCCAGGAGAATCACACCCTTCTGGACTTCACAGGCACCTGCACATGTGTGTGTGTGTGTGTGTGTGTGTGTGTGTATGTGTGTGTGTGTGTGTGTGTGTGTGTGTGTGTACATCTGAACACACATATACAACACAAGCACACTCATACCCAGACAGACAGACAGGCAGAGGTTTAATAATAAACTAAGACGACCTTAGGAATTCCCTATATGTCTCTCAATAGATTTTACAGGGAGGTGTTGATCTTTCAGCTACTATGTGCTGTAAATATTTTTCTCTCCTACTCTTTCTTTAGTCTATTTTAAAAATGAAATTTTTTTATAATTTTCTTCCTTATATTACATCCCATTCTGACAGTCTCTCTTCTCTCCTTCCGCCCCTTCTGCTCATCCACTCTTCCTCTGTTTCACTTCAGAAAAGAGCAAGCCTCCTAGGAGGTCAACGAAAGATGGCATATCAAATTGCAGCAGGACTTGGCACCTCCCTTCCTATTAAGGCTGGATGAGGTGACCCAGTGAGAGGATACGTGTCCCCAAAGCAGGCAAAGGAGTCAGAGACGTTCCCTGCTCCCATTGTTAGGAGTCCTACAAGTGGACCAAGCTGCACATAACACATATGCTGAGAGCCTAGGTCAGACCCAGACAGGCTCCCTGACTGTTGGATCAGTCTCTGTGAGCCCCTACAAGTACAGACTGGTTAATTCTGTGGGTTTTCTTGTGGTTTTTCAAAGGAGTTCTTGACTTTTTTTCCACAGGATTTCCAGAGCACTAATGTGGCTGTGGGTCTCTGTATCTGCTTCCATCAGTTGCTGGATGAAGCCTTTCTGACCATGATTCTGTTAGGCTTCTGCCAACAAATACAGAAGAATATTATTATGAATCTTTTTATTGACAAAATAGATTTGTTTTTGTTACCTATATATATTCTCTTTATATTTAGTACAGTCACGATTTTCTGTGATATATTTACCTTGTTATTTTTAAGAAGTTCTCCCTAAATTTGAAATAAGTATTAATGTTTTTCTAATTATTTCATAGCTGTTTTGACAAATTATTTTGTAAAGATTTGCATTTGTTTTTATTTATGTGTCTGTATGTATTCATGTCATTTGCATGCAGGTGCCCAAGTAGGCCAGAACAGGGAATTGGATTATCTGGAATTGAAGTTACAGGTAATTGTAAACCACCTTAAATAAGTGCTGGAAACCAAACGACTGTCCTCTGGAAGAGCAGCAAATGCTCTTAACTGCTGCACCTCTCTGTGGATGGTGATAAATTTGTTATTTATATATGTGAACCTTACTGTGATAAAGATCTTCCCCCTTCCCCACCAATGACTTGTATCAGCATCAGAATTACCTTACTTTTATTGACCTAAGATGCCAACTTCTTCACATACAAATATATTTAACAGGATCTGCAAGTAGACTAGCTATTATTATTTTTAATTATTAATTTGAGAACTGTAGCTGAAAGTTTTCTGTGTCCTACCTGGCCCCACAGTCCCACAGCCGCTTGGTTTCAAATAAACACACAAAGGCTTATATTAATTATAAACTGTTTGATCTATGGCTCAGACTGTTATTAGCTAGCTCTTGCATCTTAAATTAACCCATTTCTATTAATCTATGTGTTGCCACGTGGCCGGTGGCTTTCACATCTTGCTTCTTGGGTTGCTGGATTGTGTCTCCCAGCGTCTGCCCTTCTTCTCCCATCTCTCTGCTTGGATTTCTTACTATAGGTCCAAACAGCTTTTTTATTCACCAGTAGTAGCAACACATATTCACAGTGTACAGAAAGGCCCTTCTACAGCAGAGAACCTTGGTACAGTATATTATTATTATACTCATCCATTTCCCAACTCCTTCCACTCTCTGTTCCCCCCACCCAACTTTGTGACTTATTTTTTGTTGTTCTTTTTACATTCATCAAGTCCAGTTTGTTCTCTGTAAGTGTTCTTGGATGTGTGGCCTCCCGCTGGGCATGGTTGACTTGCCACGGGCTACAGTCTTAAAGCAAACTGACTCCCTCTCCCTTCCATCATCTACCAATGTTCCCATCTCCTCAGCTACCTCCCCTCTCCATGCTGGGATTTGGTCTGGCTTGAGCTTGCACAGCTCTTATGCATATGGCCTCCACTGCTTCAAGCTCATACAAGCAAGTACTCTGCTCTGTGTTCAGAAGATACTGTTTCCCTGTAGTGATCCGTGAATTCTGCCTCTTACAGTCTTTCTTCCCCACTGATCTCCTAGCCTTGGGGAAAAGGACTGTGATACATCTGTCCCATTTAGGGTTGAGAACTCAGCAGTTTCTCATTCTCTGTACTTGACCGGTTGTAGGTCTCTGTATTTTATAACATTTACTGCAAATGGAAGCTTCTCTGATAAATTCCAATGGAATAGCTATTCTGGCCTGAGGCTTCCCCTCCCTATTCTTACTACAGTGTTAGACAATTTTAACTATTGATTAAGATGATTATATAATTTAGTAAACCAATACTTTAACAGGTGAATTGTTCTCAGATAATAGGAGAAAACATAGATTGTCCTGGGCAAACTGGTGCATAGGCCACTCTACGTGGGTGGCTTTATAATGTATTTTCACATCTGATAGCAAAAAAATTCTCCCCATAACTTATTTTCAAATTGGTCACTTTGAAGAGCAAAACTATGCAAGGCAAAGTGGTGTTCTGATAACTATGGATGAAGTTTTTGCTTCATATGTAAATAAAGCTCTACTTTATATGAAATATAGTTTTCTCAAACTATATGTTCATTTTGACTTTTGTGTTTGGGCCTTTATGACCTTAACGATTTTCCCTTTGTAGTTTGAGACTGAGATGTTCTGCACTGGACCACCACTCCACTTACATTATCTCACCTTATTCTTGCTCTCCCCTGTTCATAACTGCTTGCTTAGATTTTTTTCTCAGAACCTTCTAGTTAACTATGCTTTCAGGTACCACTTACATCTTCCCCTTTATGCCATTCCATTTTCTCACACATGCTGCTGGAGGCAGCCTCTCTGCTAATTAGTTCAGGGCAGCAAATTTCAACATAGCCTCAGTTCAGGTTGTTCTCAAAGTGAAGGGCATGTGAATTCTTGTCCTTATGATTGCAAGTCCAAGAGTGGATGGAGGAACACAGGCCTCTTTCCATAAACCAGGCAGGAAAGACATCCTCAGATCTTATGTTGGTTCTCTCCATGGTAAGGGGCTGCTATTGTTTATTTATTAACAGTTAATAATCAACTTATGTAGTAGCACTTACATTATAGCATGACGAGGCGTGGGAAGAAGGGGGCGCAGCTCCTTCAAGGCTGTGGTCCAACCCCTCTTTTCTCTATGAAGCAATGCTATAACTCTTTGCTTTCCCAGGACTATAAGAACACGGAGCTGTTCAGTGAGTGTTTGTTCAAAAGATTTTGAATGACTTTCCAGCCAGCAGACACCATCATGCTTGCCGTGTGTGCTATTTTAATTTGTTTTTGCTAAATGGTACTAATGTTAATTTGTTTTTAACTAATAAAAACATTTAGTAAAGAAGTGAGATGTCCCTGATTCAACAAGGCCTCAAAGATTCTAGTGGCTGATCCTTGACCTTCATCTAAAGAGTCGGTGGTTTTTTATTATGTTTGTTTTTGTTGTTGTTTTGTTTTGCCTTTCCATTTTATCCTGTTCCTGTCTAGGTCATTACCACCTCATACCTGGGGGCAGTTAGAATGGTGTCGTCATTTGGCACAGGCCACCACACCCCTTTCCCTTTCTCCAGTTTGAAGAATTCTTTGCTAACAGCAGCCACACCTGACTCCACAGAATCAAGGTTCTTCTTGGCAAAGTTCATGGAGTCAGTCCTCCAGCTACAATGTAATGTTTCCAAAGCCTTTTGCTACTAGGTTATTTGTGAGTTGGAACAGATTTTCCAAGCTAAGGAAGGCTGGGAATGGAGTTTATATTTTTTTTAGTTCGGCTTACAACAGCTCACCAACTTGATATTTATGACATTTTCAGAGTAAAAGGACCTAAGTGTTGATGTTTGAGACTCTGCACATTCACCACATTGCCCTTGGGAATCTCAGTGTGTGAGCGGGCCTGCTTACTCTTTTTATCCAGTTCCTGTGCACCATGAGCCGTTCTCCTCATTCCAGTAAACATAAGTCTTGGGGCTGGAGAGATGGCTCAGCGGTTAAGAGCACTGTCTGCTCTTCCAGAGGACCTGGGTTCGATTCCCAGCACCCACGTGGCAGCTAACAACTGTCTGTAGTTCCAGTTCCAGGCAAATTAATAAAGTTTTTTTTTAAAAAAAAAAAAAAAAAAATAAGTCTTTCTTGAATTCTACTTTAATAAAGAGTATCCCTCTGTATAGTTCAAATGCAACATACTATCGTGATTTGCTGAATTCACTGATGAACCAATAATAGATCACACATGTTGGTCAAAATATAACCATAATCTGTGACTGTCTTGAACCCATGAGGCCCTCAATGTTTAAGGGACAAGATACAATGGGTAAATAAAACATTACTAAAACAGTGTCTTCAGAGACCAAAAATCTAATTTAAAAAATATGTGTGTGTGTGTGTGTGTGTGTGTGTGTGTGTGTGTGTGTGTGTAACTTGGAAGAGAGGAATTGGATCCCCAAAGTTAGAAATACAAAGGATTTTGAACCACAGGATATAGCTACTGGGAACAGAACTCAGGGCTTCTGGAAAAGCAGAGATGTCGTGGCCACCTGCCAGACCCGTTGTCCCTTATGATCACAGATATTCTGACAGGTTTTCTTTCTGAATGTGGTTTCATTTATTCATTGATTCATTCATTTATTCATTGTGTGTGTACATGGGTGTGGATCCATCCATCCATCCAGTGTGTGTGTGTGTGTGTGTGTGTGTGTGTGTGTGTGTGTGTGTGTGTGTGTACACATGGGTGTAGAGGCCAGAGCTTGATCTTCAGTTCTTTATCAATTGCTCTTCCTCTAGTGTTTTGAGACAGGGTCTTCCACTGAACCAGAAGCTCATCAGTGAACCAGCCTGGCTAGCCAGTGAGCCCCAGGGATGGATTCTCTTTTGTTTCCATCTTTCCAGCCTAAGACTTGTGGGTGGGTACAGTGCAGACAGCTCTTTACATGGGGGTTAGGATCAAATGCAGAATCTCAGCTTGTGACTTTACTAACTGAGCTATCAGTGAGCACAGAGAAGGGTCCCATTGAATGTACTTGACTGAATAAATGACAAAACACTCGAGAACCCACACTCTAGACATTTCCCAAGTGTCTGAGACCGAGTAGGAAGGACTTTTCTCTTCACAGTAAGGTTACCAGCAAGGCCTACCTTGTAGCATACTGTGACCCAGATTTTGTTTTATCAGCGCAGAGAGAGCTAAGCCTTTAGACTCTTGTGTGTTTTTTTGTTTTTTTGTTTATGTTATTTGCCAAAGGTGGGTCAGTTCTGAAACAGCTTATCCAGGACTGTTCACTCTGGGAGGCAAAAAACACTCCCACAAGAGGCCTTGTTTCCGGTTGTAACACAAAGCTGAATGTTCTTCGCCTCTGGGATTCAGGTCTGGTCCTGGCAGTGAGCCTGCCTCCCACAGGTGGTGGCATGGGGGATGCTTCCCAGCTGCCACTTGAAACAGTTATCTTCCCTCACAGAGAGTCAGCGCAATGAGTTTCAGTCCAGGTATCCCTATGAGATAAGGTTCTCTTTGTAAGGTCCCTAGTTGCTATTGGCTCCTTAGGAAACTTTAGGTGGCCTCTCCAAGCCGGCCATCCCCATGGGCACTAGGTCCCAGCTTCTAACTGCCTCCCTGGGCCTCCGGGACTCTCTGCGGAGAGTGTGATCCGAGCCTGGCCAGCGGGGGGCGCTCTCCCGTGGGAACTTGCAGGCGCACCCGTCCGGGCGGGACCGGGCCGCCCCTCCACCCCCTTGGCCGGGCAAAGTTGCCCGGGACTCCAGGCGCGTCGCTGCGGACGCTGGAGAGCAGGCGCTCGGCTCCGCCTGCCCTGCGTCCTCCGCGGCTGGCTGGCCGGAGCACGGTCGCCCCGTCGCCCCGTCGAGCTCCTCCAAGGGCATGCGGCAGCCGCGGGACACTGGGCTCCCGGGCTCGGCGGCGCGGGCGAGCGAGAGCGGTGAGTGCTGTGCGCGGAGTTGGACGGGGGTTCCCGGCAGGGCTTTTTCGGGGGGTTCTCTGGTTTTCAACCGTCTCCAAACTCCCGAGACCAAACTTCCCCCGCTATATGTGGCGTATCTTGCCCTTTCCTACTTCGTGTTTCCCAAGAGCAAAAAACCTATGAAGATGCAAAAGCCAGGCTTCATTAGCCTTGGTGGGTCGAGCGCAGGGACACCCAGCTCCATCATGCTGGGCTTTGCAGGAGCGCTTCTTTCCAACTCTGTGTAGTCTGTCTGGTGATGAAAAATGGGTTTTCCCCCCGGAGTCCTGAGAGGTGACATTTTCCACCTTGCAGTTTCAGTGGTGTGGTGGTCTGACTGTCGGCAAGAGCTCGAGCCCCCAAGTGGGATCTTCTCAAGATTTGGAAAGTAGTTACTCCTACCAGCTCTGACCAGTTGTGAGGGATGAGCCAGAGGTCTCTGGGTTCCCCTTCACCACAGGGGACAAAAGTCCTTTGTTTTTGTATCGGTTTCTTCATTGCCTTCTCTATGCAAGTTGCCACTATCAGAAATTGCTTGGAATTTTCTCGGGCTTGTGATTTGAGGACTGGCTAAATATTGTAGACAATTCAGTCTTAATAACATGACCATGAAAACAGCCCTCCAAAGCACGGAGAGGTCAATTTGTAAATGGAACGATTTTCTCCAAATGCTGCCCTCATAATTTGCTCCTGTAATTGCGTCAGTTTTGTCCTCCCAACTCTTGGTCTCAGAATGTCACCTCAGCAGTAATAGACTCAGCTTTCCAGGGTTCCTCTTTGTAGTTTATAAATCACAGAATAAAGTGAGTGTTGGGCCTCACCAAACTTCTCTTTGCAAGCTTGTGAGCGAGCATTGCACACATGCCCAGCCTGCCCTTAGTGCAGAGCACCTGAAAGAGCGTTCTCAGGTTTACTCTTTACAGATAGCTGTCAAACCTGTTAACAGTGAAGTTTGGGTTCAAACCTGTGTGATGGTTTCAGTGAGCCCAGGGAACCAGGAACTAAGACCCCTTTCCCTGTAACCGCCCCCCTCCCTCCAGGAATGATGCAGCTTGAGCAAGCTGGGCTCAGTTGATACAGTTCGCCTAAGCAAACCGGGCCAGCCTAAAATGTCCAGCTAGCCAACCTGGCCAGTTAGGTGGGCCCTATACCTCAAGACCCTGTGACCCTGAACATTTAACCGTGAAGACAACACTTGCACTGTACTACCAATATAGCCAGTGAAACGTTGCTTAGGAATATTTCCATAGTAATTTTTTTATTCTTTAGTATTCAAAACCTTGTTGCTCTCTTTGACCTAGTGACAAATAACACTCTTCTAAATCTTACCAAATGCATCCAGCAATTACATGTCTTTTTGATCAGGGCTATTTTGGTTTGCTAGTTTTATAAGATGTTTAACAGAACTGATTTCCAAAGTATGCAATAATTTTTCATGTAGATTCATCTGAACTTGAGATGCTACAATGTGTTAATTTTGCACTCTCTCTCTCTATCTTGTTCTCCCTCTCTCTCTTTCCCCCTCCCTCCCTCTCTTTCTGTCTTTTTCAAAAGCACACAGGCACAGAAGGTATGCACCCACAGTCTCAGAGCCAGGTAGCAAATAAAGCTTGAACACTCATGCCTAAGGGTGCGCTGATTCTTCCCTAAGCCCTCCAGCTTTCTCCTGAGGATCAGCAGCCCACCATAAATTAAGCCAGCCTCTTATTTCTTTGGGCTGGGACAAGGGGCAATCACTATAACTCAAGTATGAATTGCTATAACTCAAATGACTCATTAGCCACTCTCCTTAGTCTATACATTAGTTCAAATGCTTTCTAGCTTGTGATTATACCCAACAAAGTGGTTAAGTCTGACTGTAAGCTTCTAAATGGCCTGGGACACACTCAGGGCATTATTAATGTGGCATAAAGAGGGGAAGAGACTTCCCAGCCAGCCCAGCCTTTGTTCTAGCTGGCTTTGTGATAGTAGGCACATTGTTTTACTTCCCTGGCCCTTAATTTGCTCATCTGTAAAACTGAAGCTTACACTCAACTTCCATGATTAAAAGAGAAATCAGGAGGGCCCCTCAATTACAGAAAGTACCAAAATGGTGCTTGGTCTTTCCCTCCTAAACATAAGTCCTGACATTTATGTAAACCTTGCCACTGTTCTCATCCATTGCCCCAGTGAGAGTGTGCAGAGATTCCAACCCCAGGTGACTTAAGTGCACACACATCTCTTATGTGCTGTCCCATTCTGGACATGGACCTTGGATTGGTTTCTGTTTTCATTGCTGTGACCACAGTCTTAACATGAAGCATTGGCTACATTGGTTGAAGGCACAGCCCGTTATGGTGGTAGGGTCTGGAGCAGAGGGCTGCTTGCTCACATCTGGGGGAATCACGATGTAGAGAGGGGATAGGAAACAGTGATTAACCTTAAGGGCCCTCCCCCAGAAACTCTCTTCTTCCAGCTAAACCTGTCACAGCACCCCTCCAAAGCAGTGGGGAACATCTCACACTTACCACAGGCCTTTCCCCTGTCTGTCTAGCTTTCTTGTAGACAGGGAGCCCATTCCTCTCTAGTCTCATGCGTGTGTAGGTGGAAACATTCGCTTCTGTCATGTGCATGCAAAGAGATGGTGAAGACCAGGTATTGTCTCCACAATGGCCTAAAGCAGTAGTGCTCAACCTGGGGGTCGAATGACCCTTTTGCAAGGGTTGTCTAAGACCATTGGAAAACAGATATTTATGTTACAGTTCATTACAGTGGCAAAATTACATTTATAAAATAGCAATGAAAATAATTTTATGATGGAGGGTCATCACAACATGAGAACTGTATTAAAGGGTCACAGAATCGGGAAGGTTGAGAATCACTGTCTAGAACTTGTGCTTTGTAAGGCATGGGCTAGAGGTGTTCAGAGTAAAAGAGTCCAGGTTCCTATCACAACTCTATCTCTGTGGTATCTGTGACCTTACATATATTACTATTTTAGTTAGTTAGATGATATATATGATGTTTGATATTTACATATATAATTATAATCCTCATCATATAAATTATCAAACCATCTAAATTTCTTTCTCAGTTACCTGCATAGGGTAGTGATTAATCTGGTAAAGTCCTATATATGAGCATTGCACTCTGGAGGGGGCTTTAAAATGATAGGGATTAAAGAGTCAGGGCATCCAGATGTGAACATCCTGGGCATCCAGATGTGGACCCAGGAAGATTCACTCAGCACTGGTAACATGAGTGTCAGAAATTCCATGTGGGCATCCTGAGGACCACGGAGACATCACTGCCCTCTCTCCACAGGCCTCTCTTTTGTTCTTTGAGGTTGTACTAGACTTCAGGGAGGAAATTCTAAAGCAGATCATCAGAAACTGCTCTGCAAGGAGCAGGAAGTTAATTGCTGAACCACGGTCACTAAGCACAGACAGCATCAAGTCAAGGCACGGAGCAAAGTTCCCAGCTGGAGAGTTAAGAATCCTCTCTCACCTCAGTTCTTGGGCTGCATAAAATCCAAGAGCTAGTTACTCTCTTAAGGCCAGGAAGAGTGTGAAAACAGGTGTTAGTCATGCTAGACATGGCCCTGGGCCCTACACCATTCTCTGCCCTTTGACTTCTTGATGATTTGAGTTTTTAAGGCTCACTCTGCAAAGTGATAGCATGACTCGGAGCCAGAACCCTTGACACTTTAATTCTGTCTTTCCATCAGAAGGACCTATGTTACTCTCTATCTGAGCATGAGCCAAGAGAGGAGCTCCAGCTGAGGGGAAAAGGTCCCAAGGTCTTGGGATGTAGCCACCTTCTCATCATGGTCCTCCAGGTCTTGATTCTCTTGTTCCCTCACCCCCTCCTGGTTTACTGTTGTAGCTTCTACCCCCTAACGTGTCCTGTTTGCTTATACCTCTCAACTCCACTTCTGCCCAAGACCCTGATGTCACCCCATCTCCCCTCATCAGATGCACCAGGCTGTGTTTCCCACCAGGACAGACAGCCTCATTCCTTCTAAGATTGCTAATCAGGTCCCTAGTTGCTCATCGTGTGTCTTTGCTGTTCCTGAAACACTAGGCTGGCAGAGGCGGGGGTGGGGTGGGGTGGGGGAGTCTTCCAGCCTTGGCTTTGACTCAGCAATGTCCTGACTTGTGGGGTTATAAAGAGATGGCCTGGCCAGTGGCAGGGCAAAGTTGGAGATCAGATAGCCCTGAATCAGCATGCAGGTTTGTCCAAAGGCCTTCCAAGCAAATGTTCAGTCTCAGTAGAAGCAGTGATTGTGTTTTATGAATGAAACTTTAAGGCAATCCCTTGATCTTTTTTCAAAACTCAAGTCTTGACTACTAGCCGAAATATTGCAGAATAAAACTTCATCCTCAGTTTCTCACAAGGGTTCATGCAACTATTCCATCTTACCAATGGGATAGTGGCCTTGGTTACTTTCTTATTTTGATGTCTGCCATGGTTGCCCCACCTGAAGTCACTATGTTTTCCTTTGTGAGTTTATTGTTATTTGTGGGGAAGAAGACTAGACTGTGTTAATAGGCTGTTCCTCACTGAACTCACGGTGAGAGTTTACATGCACCAATGACTTCTGCGAGAGTCAACCATGTCTGTGACAGTTGCCAAGGGTGATTCGCTATTTCTAGCACTCCTCCATGTGTAGGTTGGCATTCTTCTGCAAGGAAGAAGGTATGTTCTCATGCTTGTGCTCACTTACAGTAGGAAACACTCACGAGACTCCCTTTGTATTCAGTTGAAATCTTGGGTTTGTCTTTATTTTGATGATCAGATGGTACTCACTAGAAATCCTGTGATGTTTACTCTTGTGTTTTATCATTTCTTGAACCTTTTTTCTTTCCTTTTTCTTTTCTTTCTTATTTTTTTTGTTTGTTTGGTTTTTTTTTTTTGATTTTTTGTTTTTACCAAAATACATTCCAAGCTCATCTTGTACTTACTCTAAACTAGTTCATCTTTTCTTTTAATAGATAATGTCATTTTCTTCTTTTAAAAACTGTATATTTAAGAGGTTTAATGTGATGTTTTGATATACTTATTTCAATATATATATATACATCATAAAATAATTTTTACAGTTAAGCAAACTCACATACTTCTATCACATATAGTTGTGTGTGTGTGTGAGTAAGTGTGTGTGTGTGTGTGTGTGTGTGTAAAAAGTACCTAAAAATCTGCCTTTGCAGCAAATCACCACTATACATTGCCATATTATTGAGACTAGCCCTCAGTAACACACTCACTATGGGATGGGAGGACATGGAAATGGGAAGGTACAAAGTTCGGCTTATGTCGAGGTGATTAAGTCTATGATGTAATGAACAACATGAGAACAGTGTGAAGACATTAACAAATGGGAAGCGTATATGCCCATTATGCCTTGGTGTGATTGTTTCTATAGCTTTCAGAAGACAGAACTGGGGAGTAAACACACACACTCACACACACACACACATTTCAATATTTGCCCTTGTGCTATAAAATGACAGTTTTAATGTTACACCCAAGGGAAATCTTTCTTTTCTTTTCCCTGTGTGTATGCGTGCAAAGCTCCTCTGCCAACTAGAGAGTCAATTCCTGCTGTGCTGAGTATTTATTCTTGTTTGCTCAGGGTAGTCAGTCTCCCTGCCACGAAGGCCCGCCCCTTCCCTAACTGCTCCCTGTCCATCACCTTTCCTAGTCAACTTCAGATTCTTCTATTCCGCTCATAGCTGCCTGGCTCTCAGCCATAGCCCATGCCTCTCTGCATGACCTGCGTGTGCTGTGATGCTGCATTCTCAGTCACTGCCAGCATCATTAAATATCTTGGGGTTTTTCTGAAGGAGGACTGAATTACGCCTAGCTGGATCCTACTGCTCTGTATTATAAGCTTTCTGAGGTAATTTTATAGTCTTATAAATGTCTCTGCATTTCTTCCTCTTTCTCTCCCACTTTTCCCTTTATCTGAACAGTGAGAAACTTTAACTGAGAAGGTAAGAGAAGAGTCAGTGGGTGGGTGGCCTCTTAGAGTCTAGTGGAAAGTGTCCATCACATGAACACAGCTCTACAAAATTGCTGATCCCAGGATTAACCATGAGGAAAGCGAAGGGAACCAGAAAGTTACACTTCCACTGATAGTCCCATGCCTGCCTGCGCCAGTTCACTCCTATCCTGACTCAGATACCTGGGGTCTTCAGCCTTGTAAAAGTTAATTATTTGTTCTGCTAGACAGATGTAGACTTAGTTGCTTCTCTTCCGAGCGTGCTCTGAAGCAGGAAAGCTGACTAATTATTGTTGTTTTCTATAATGTGTTTTATTTAATTTTGGCATTTCCATTTTGTTGGTTGAGCTTTACCCGAGTAAACTTTGGCCAGAATTTTGAAGGAAAGATGCATTTCTTCATTATTGATTTTTTAATCACAACCAGATCATATTTCTTCTGAAATCAGTAAAAGCTTGAGGAAGGAAATATCATCATTAAAGAGAACAATTATGCCTATTTCCTTTCTTATATGAGCAGAGAATTAGCAAAAAGAAGAGAATCTGAGGGTCTGTGCAGTGAAAAGAGCCTTGGGTCACAAAGTGGGAGCTTTTTGTAATCTGTTCACTCTGCACTGACATCTCCCTGTTTGATCAGATGGGAAGGAATGGGATATCACTGAAATCTGGAAGATGTTTCATTTTGATGAGCAGCTCCAATGCCATGACAGAAAGGGTCAGCAAAAGCTTGACTCGTGTGTCTTGATAACATGGAAGTATCTGGAAAGTATCACTGATTGAAATGGTTCTGATATGCCCCACCCTCCATGCACCATCTCTTGGTGACACATAGTACACTGTTCAGATTTCACAGATAAACGGAAGCTGTGGGAACATCCTGGCTGGGAGAGGCAATCACACCACATAGTACCAGTCTAGAAAAGAAAAATCAAACTTGAGAATTTGAAACACATTTTCTATGGAATAAGCATTACTT
This sequence comes from Sigmodon hispidus, assembly GCA_004025045.1. NCBI lineage: Eukaryota > Metazoa > Chordata > Mammalia > Rodentia > Cricetidae > Sigmodon > Sigmodon hispidus. Next base: position 80,514 of record PVIH01005189.1, read on the forward strand.
TTACATCATAAAGTAAAAGTGGATATTAAATTGGCTCACTGGAAGTTTGGAACTGTCTGTGGACAAAAACACCAGAGTTTCAGGCCACTGGCTACAGAGTCCTTTCACAATCACCTGAAACTCTGTGTTTTCATTGATGGTAAGAAAGTATCAACTGAGCTCTGATAAAAATGGGGCAGGAGAGGAGACCTTGGCTTGGGGTGGCTGCTGTGATGGCCCACCCCAACAGAGGAAATGGATTTCTTTGGTTTTCCTCCCTGATAACCCCTCACCTCCACAGTCAGCCTGGGGAATCACTTGACTGCATTTTCTAGACTCAGAAGGGAACCAGGACTTTGCATCACTGTTGCATTCCCTTTGTCCCAACAGCCTATTTTTCATTTATCTCCCTTCTATAATGAAGAACTGAGCTACCTGAGGTCGTAGCCTTGCACAGGTCCTGCTGACAGCAGTAATGAAATCAGCAGTGTATAAGAACGCTCTGAACATATCAGCTCTCCAGTAGTCTTAGGAAGAAGGCTTTTGTATTGGCTCTATTTTGCAGATGAGCAAATTAAGTCTCAAAGAAACTAGATGGGCTTCTAATTGATAAGCAAGGCATCTAAGGGGCTCAGTAGTTCCAGAAGCCATTGCTCATTGGCATCATGAATAGTACCATTGGTCAAAGAGACAGTCTTTTCCCACTTTATGTTCTCATCACACTCTCAAACATCAGTTAACTGATTATTCATATGGTTATTTCTGATTACTACCTCCTCTTCTGTTCCATTGGTCTAGTCCTTTGCCAGTACTATCCCATTTTAGTTACTGTAGCTTTGTAGTATGGTTTGAAATCAGAAAATGTGACTTCTCTAGCTTTGGTCTTTCCTAAGATCATTTAGACACTTAACGTTTTCATGAGATTCAGGACATTTTTTTTGCATTGAATCTGTAGACCACTTTGAGTGGTCTAGACCATTTTAGCAGTATTAAGTCTCTGATCTATGAATATGATAGATTCCTTCTACTCTTCTGTATTTTCTTTAATTTATATCATCAGCATTCCAAAGTCTTCTGTACTCAAGTCTTTTGTGTCCTTATTATTGAGGTTTTGCTGATGATATGAATGTAATTGCTTTCTTAATTTCTGTGTGGATTGTTCACTCTGAGTGTGTAGAAATAGGGTTGGCTTTGTGTGTTTGACTTCTCTTTTGCAACCTGACAGAATTAGTTTATTCATCCTGGGACTCTTTGGATTAGTAGTGTTCTCTACACAAAAGATCATATCATCTGTGAACAAAGGCAATTTTATTTCCTCCTCCCCGATCTCGATGCCTCTGTGGGTTTCTCTTGCCTGATTGTTCTGGGTTGGATCTTGAATAGAGGTGCTGAGACAGTACAGCATGTTCTGATCCAGAGGAGAGGTTTTAGTTTCTCCCACAGAGGACAGCGTTAGCTTGTCCAGACCCTGGACCCGAGTTCGTATCCTGCATGCTGTTCTCCTCTCCTTTCCTGCTGTGCTTGGTACAGGGGAAGGCTGAAGTGGCAGATCTGAAGCCCAGATGCTGTGGCATTGAGCCTGCCCTCAGGCAGGGCAATGTCTTCCCTGGACTACTGCTGTCTTAGCATAGTTATGGGATGACTTTGTAATCATTCCTCCTTAAATTGAAGTGTGAGAACAGTTAAAATTCCAGCATAGTGGCTCTGTGCTGCATTGTCCTTTCAAGAAGCTTGCAAGCCCTGATCTTCTGGGGGTGGGGGGGTTGTACTTTTGTGCTTCGTGCTGGAAGCATTGCTCTGATTTAGTTCTGTTAGTAACTCTGTATAGTTGTAAAGATGTTGCCAGTTTTAGAGAAGAAGGAAGGGGCAGTGGCCTATCAGTAACTATTGGATAGAGCCATTTCTGGAGAGAGGTTTCTATCTCTGGGTGAAGGTTCAGTAGACAGCCTTTCATCATCCTACCATGATGTGTTGTATGAGCTGTAGGATTGACTACTTCCTTTCTACTCTATTTCAAAGATTAATGCTAAAATGTGCTTTCCTTTCTTGCTTTGGCTGATGACACTGCCATGCCATGGAAAAGAAGAAATGAGAAAAACTCAATTACAATTCAGAATGCTCAGGGACAAGCAGCAGTGGCAGGGGCCTGCAAATACTGAGCAGGAATTAGGAGGTCTCTTGGCAGTGGAGTGAACTGTGAAGCTGGCCTTTCAGGGTCTGATCGTGATGCCCTGTGAGCATCTCTACAGCTAGCATTGGGAAACATGAAACCCATGACAGAGGACAGACCTTTTCAGATCAAGCCATGGCTTCCTTGTCAATACAATTCCTTGTGTTCCTTTTGGTTCTAGTGGATTGTATGCTAGTTACCACATGTGAATTTCACTCTGGATCAAGTTCTAAAGTGTTTTCTTTTTAGGACTGTGATGCCTACCTCACCTCTCATACCCTTCCATCAGTATCTACTTGGAGGTTTTCTGAGATGCAGACATGTGCAGGAGGACACATCCTAACTCTAATCTACTACACGCTCCCTCCACAACCCCATCATCCCACTGGAGCATTTGAGAGGCCTTGGGAAAGACCATGAGAGTTTCATGAAAATTCCCGCTTTCTGAGGTTCGAGGAGCAGTTATGTTTTTCAATTCTCTTAGTCCCTTGGTTTTTAGACACTTTCTATTGCTTTGTACATTTGCTTACAGAGACGTCCCACCTGAGATCATTTCTCTATGGTAGTGCATTATTAACTACAAGGAGCAGCCAACACTCCCCCAAGCTCTGGCTCTTTCTAATCCTTCATCTGGAGCCACAGGCAAGGATGTCTCAAGTGCAATGACTTGAATAAAACAGAAGTTTATCTTTCTGTCTTGTTCAAGGCCATTCAGTATTGTTGTGAATTCAGACTCAAGGCATCTTTTCTTCCTTTTCCGTGGTATGCACTGGGACATTGCTTATCAAATTTTCTTGAAAAATGGAGCATTTTCAAGGCACCGGGTTCAGGTACCAATAAATAAATTTTAAAAAGTAAAGGAAAGAAAACCTTTCTGCTGAAAATCAGTGTATTTTTAGAGACAACTCCACTCTTCCTGCATTTTTATCTTGTGGCGACATTAAATTACTGCAACCATTTCTAAGTATTTACTCTTAACTTGTGTATTTATTTCTTCTCTAATAGACACTACTCCATGAGTGTATTTATCTGTGCTGTTCTAGGAATTTTTTTCTAGTTTCTGTGCTCAGTGCTGGGTTCAGGAGAAGAAGAAGAGCATAAAGGAACACATGCCTGCTTAGTGATTTCAGACTGATTGTGCAAAGCACATTTCATTTATGCTCATGTGGCTACTCTAGCTGCATCAGGGCATGTAGGAGATGGGATACAAGGCTTTGCAAGAAAAAAGGCATGGACTTGGGAGATTGCTTTGTTGATAAAGTGTCTGTCTGTGTTCATGAAGACCCGAGTTTGATCTTGGAACCCACTTAAAAAGTACAGTGTGTGGTAGATGTTTCTGGTATATTCACAGTAAAGATCTGCCCACCACTGCTTAGCCCTCAAAATGACCCAGATGTTTATATTAATTACATGCTGCTTGGCCTATGGCTCAGGCTTATTGCTAGCTGGCTCTTGAATCTTAACCCCTTTTCCATTAATCTGTCCTATGGCTTGTGGCTTACCTATTTTCTTTACATTTTGCTTCTTGGGTGGCTCAGATTTTTCGTCTCCTTCTAAGATGTCTTGCCATAGGCCCAAACAGTCCCTTTATTAATGAATGATATTCACAGCATACAGAAGGACATTCCATATCACAGGTGTACATTGTGAGATAGGAGATGGAGACTGATGGGTTCCTGGATCTCACTGTCCAGCAAGCCTTGCCTATTTGGCAAATTTCCAGGCCAATGAGAGTTCCTGTTTGAAATATTACCTGGGCAGATTCCTGAAGAATGATAGTCTAGATTGTTCACAAGTACATGCTCTTGTATACAAACACATATACCACACAGAGACAAGAAAGAAAAACAAAGCACAACTTAATAGTAAACAGAAGTTAAACAATAATTAGAAGAGCTAATTGCAAGAGAATTCAGAGTAATTCATAGTTATGGGCAGATGAGTTACAAATGTCTGAGATGTCAGTGTCACATTGTGCAGAACACAGCTTCTTAGAAATGGAGACTGGTATCCTGGTAAACCTTTAGGGAAGTCTGATGGTCAGGGATACATTGTGTGGTGAGGTTAATAATGAAAAGTTTGAGTGAGAAGCTGAGATCCATTCTCAGAAGAAGTCCAGAAAGCAAATACCCAGATTGGGAATGACATTAAAATCCACAAGGTTATACCAGAGTATGAGGCAAGTCCAAAGTACATAGAGTACTGTCACAGTTGGGACACTTATAGACATATCTGAAAGTGTCTCTCCTAAGAGGTTCTAAATATTGTCAAGCTGATGGTCAAGATATACTGATACCTACATAGTGGATTGCATTTGAGTAATTACCCTCTGAAAGTTATTATTTGTTTTACTTTATATTCCCGGGCATTTTGCCTACATGCATGTCTGTTCACCTCATGCATCATATGTCCCTGTACAGCATTTGTAACACCCACAGATGCCAGAAGAGGACCCCAGATTCTCTGAAATTGGTGTTACAGATGGTTGTGAGCCAAAATGTGGGTGCTAAGAATCAAACTGAGGTCCTCTGAAAGCATGGTCAATGCTCTTAACTGGTGAGCCATCTCTCCAGTCTGAGCAATAATCTTTTAATGGAAGAGAGTTCAAAAGGAAAGAAGAGAATGAAGAGTCAAATCCAGGACTGCCTGTACTTCAAGGCTGGTGGAAGAACTGAGGAAGTAGCATCGGACACAATGTGGGAAACCCAGAGGAGTCCAGACACCAAGGATGGGACTGTCAAGTAAAGAGCATCCAGTGTCAGCCCATGAAAGGGGGGCTAGAAATAAGACTTGGGAAATTTTCAGATTGAATACCTTAAAAAAATATGTGCCCATTACCAACCAGATTCTGTGGCGGATGGACTCCAGCTCTGCTTACAACAAATGCAGACATGGGTTAGACAAATGGATCTTTGCTGGAGCATACTGAAGGCCTTAGCAAGCAGGCCACATATTTCTTAACCAAACTTTTAAATAATGACCTATATATCTTCTAGTTATGTGATACCCAGCTGTCATTCACCACAGAATCTTCAGCCTTGCGTCTCCTCTCCTTCTAATAATCCAGCAGACACACACCACTACTGAGCATTTGATGAACATCTACTACTGTAGTGAGCATTAAGGACACAGATGACATTCATGCCCTAAAATACTCATCTTCTGATGGTAAAGGCAGACACATGGGCAGAAAATGATTACATTGTGTAGGATCTAAGGAGTTTTGACACACATGTTAAGAGAGTCTGAATCTAGAAACTAAAAAGCCACTTTAGGAGAGTCAACACTTTGGGCTGCCAAGATGGTCAGTTTGCAGAGATGGTCAGTCGATAAAGAAATTTGCAAGCATAAGGATGTGAGTTCTTCCCCAAGGCTCCACATGGAAATGCTATGCATAGTGACATGCATTTGTAATCCTAGCACTGGCCCAGCAGCAGGGAGGCAGACATAGGGGACCCTTGGGGCTCACGGGTAATCCGGTAATCCATTCCATCTTAATTGGTAAACTCTAGGCCAATAAGAGATCTTCTCTTAAAGGAGGCAGATGATGTTTCTGAGGATAACATATGAGGTTGCCCATTAGCCTCTGTGTGTGTGTGTGTGTGTGTGTGTGTGTGTGTGTGTGTGCACAGGGAAGTGGTAATAACAGTCAAGGAGTGATTGACAGGGAATTGACTCATGGGTATTCACAAGAAATGATATGGTACCTCTGACCAAGAAACAGCAAGGGGCAGTTAACACCCTCCCCAGACATCAGCCTTGAGGAAGGAGAAAGTAAGGTTATCTATCCCATGAGAGGGCTACCCAGTAGACACTGAACCAGCACACCCACAACAACCTGGAAAGAAGGTGGCAGGAAGTTAACATGGCCACCTCCTTCCTATCTCCTTCTGCCCAGCTGGTGCCTTATTGCCAGGCAAGCATGAGTTGGGAACAAGAGACAAGAGGGACGTGGGGCAGGAGATTCCCCCATTGCAGGCGAGTTTACTTCCTGGCTCTTCTCTGAGATCTCCGAAGCATCAGTCGTAACTGTTTCCTGCTGCAGGGCACGGGCTTGAGACTTTTCTTTCTATGCAGAGACAAGTTAAACTCAGATGGATGAGCATTGCAGAAACAAGAAGGAATCTCTGTAGACCACAGGGGCCTGATGCCAGGCATGGTGGGAAATGGTTTAGGACAAGACCCACAGAACAAGGGACTTCTGAATGTTCTTCTGGGGACTAGGGACAGGCTATAGGAGGGAACATGGTACACAGCTAGATGACAACAAGAAAGCTTGGACTGCAAATTTTCCTGTGCAGATTTTACACTATGAAGAAATATAATTGCCCTCTCATTGGAAGTGTTAAGGCAGCAACATGAAACTTTTCAAAATACCTTTTATAGACAAAATTTCTTTGGCCAAGAAATGTATCTTCTTCCTTATGACTATCTACACTTTTAATTTTTATGTTCTCAGCTCCATCTAACAGAAAAAGCTACTGAAATGTGATTATACAGTGATCTAAAGATTTTCATAGGAACTATATATAAATAATATCAATTTTTAACATTTGACTAGCATTTTAATGAGAGTCAAGGGTCAAAATGTATCCCCTTTTGTTAGCTTAATGAATCAGACATTGGTTATAATTTTATAATGAAGTAAACACAATTAAAAATTGACTTTACATTTGGATAAACAAAGTCAGGGAATTTGTTGATCTCATAAAATCCATGTGTTATTTTCTCTCTACTGTGTTTCCACTTCTTCCTTCCTGTTTAATCAAGGGGCTCAAGACAGTCCTTAGCCATCAGGAACATCCAGGAAACAATGCCTTTGATTACAGCTGTTTATTAAACAAGTCCCAGGATAGAAGCTATGGTGTATACCACATGTTGTAAGTCCACCCACTCCCTAGGGCGAGATGGCAGTACAGGTCTCATGCTGCTCTCCCTGCCTCAAGGGCTCCGCCATGTGTTCTAACACAATAACCTGTTTATTTTGTTAAGCCTGACCTGCAGTTTGCTCTGGATGCTGCCATCTCCTAGCTAATGATGACTTGGGAATGTCAGTTTCTGGGGTTGGGGGTGGAGAGTCGAGAACACATGTGAAGGCCAGAGGATAAATGCCAGTGTCATCCTTAGGAATGTTCTCTACCTCTTAGTAGCCTGAGCTAACCCATTAAGCCAGGCTGTCGGCCAGTGAGTACCGGGGGTCTTCCTGCCTCCTCCCCCCGGCACGTGCCACTACACCTGACATTTATACTAACACACGAGTTCTGGGAATCAGACTCTGTTTGCAAAGACTTTACTGACTCATTCCCCTCAGCTCCAGTTTCTCATTTTATTGGGGATTTTCCCAGTCACACCAAGAGAGCATTTGCTGGTCCTCTGTGTGTCTCCTCCCTGGGAACCTTACTGCCTGTGCAGAAGATAACAGGGATGGGGGCAGGGAGCTGCTCGTAAGGAACACAGGCTACACATCAGATAGTTTTATGTGCCCCAGTTGAAGATTCATTCTTAATAACAGAAGTGAGGATTCAGCTTTCCAAGAGAAAACATGGAATGCCTGAATGGAGGCAAGCACCTCCAAAGTAAATACATACCAGCTTTATCTAAGATTATCTGCGGCATCCATTATTCCATTACCAACAAGATGGGCTTGTGTGTAAGCTGTAGAAAATTGCTACTTCCCTGTTTATTTTACCATAAGAGTAAAGCATGTACTTTCAATTTATTTTGAAGTTATCATAAATATGATGGAGTTGGTAACCTACACCAGTTTCTAATTTAAAAAAAAAAAAATAGTTAGGCATAGTGCAATTTGAGGGGAAGTGAAGAGGACAGTAGCCTTTCTAGTTTGCATCCCCCTACACAGTAGCAGCCATTGTTAAACCCTAAGTTTATGCAGTACATCTGTTACACTTACTGAACTGACACAGATACATTGTTACTATTAAAATGCTTGTTTTCTTCAGCACTCCTTAATCTTTAGGATGCATACTCTATTCCATTCTTAAGCCTCTTAGTTGTAACAATGTCATGGAGTCTTCAATGGTTGAGACTTTTCTGCTTTTTGTTGTTGTTGTTGTTTATCTTTGTTTTACATGATTAGCAGAGTGTGGTGTTACTTCAGCAGATCATGGAGTAAATTGTTATTTCTAACACATTTCAGAACTTAATCAACAGGGCTTCAGACTGTGTGTCTGTGTCTATATTTGGACAGGAAGTCATTGAAGGGAGGTCACTAGGTAGCCCGGCAGGGTCTGGAAGTCAAGCTTCCCTTCTTAACAGTGGAATATCTATGTGATTAAGTAGAAATATGTCTGCTGGGGAGATCTTTTTCTTCATTCCAAATGACTATTTTATTCAGAACCCAGTCCTAGATGGTGTATGTTAGATTATAATTCTACCCGACTCTGTGTTGGGACTTGGAGTGGTCTAGCTTTGACAACTGGCTCCTTCTCTTTTGAAGTTATGTTCAAAGAGAACCCTCGTTTCTGGGGTCTGTACTCACAGGAGGCCTTTGTGGTAGGATTGCTCCTCAGACCACCCAGACTAGTCTGCTCTATGGAAACCACATTCAAGAACATCAGCTGCCATTCTCACACCTCTGCCAGCAGGATTTGGTGCCAAGTCGAGCCAGGGAAATGAGTGAGTTGTGAAGCTCAAATTAGAGAGCACAGATATGTGGGAAGACAGTAGTAAGGGTCAGCATGGTTAGAAGGTTAGAGCCACAAGGCATGAGCATCTCAGGGTTCTTCACTTAAGTCTGTATTTAATAAGCATCTATGGAGACTGTGTGTTGGGCATTCTGCCAGGGCCCAGGGGTGTGTCATAACAACACAAGATGCATGCCTTCCTAAATGTACCTTCTGCCTGGAGAGAACATCCAGGACCCCAACTAGACGGTCAGATGGTAAGAAGTGCTGCTCATCACAGAGCAGGGTAAATGCCCTGAATGTTTCATTTGGCTCTTTCCCCTTAGAGAGCCATGAGCAAGACATGTCTGATGAAGTGATGTTTGTGCAGGAGTGAGGTAGAAAAATGAGCCCTGGAGGTAAATATGGAGGAAAGAAGTAGCAGGAATAAAAGGCACTGAAGCTTAAGTGGTAATGGCTGACGTGAGCTCCAGGGATTATAGGTGCATTTAAATCATTCTGCTGTCCTGATTTGCCATTAACATGAATTATTGAATTCAGTGAGCAAACATGATGACCTATGCCGGCAACTAAGCTGAGATTCAACTCCCACCTAGTTGAGGCTTCTGTCCGGGAGAGGGTGGGTCTATGTGAACCATAGAAAGAGAAAATCCAGGCAATACCAACGCACACTTCTTTTCTGTACCCCATTTCCTTCTGGAAGAGGGGCATGTGACTGAAAATCCAGGCAACAGCTTGTCTCTGAAGATGGAGCTAGAAATAAAAGCTCCATGAGTGGTTTTCTGATGACTTCATTTCCATAATTGTTTCCACATTCCAAGTTGCCTGATTATCTTTTTTTCTTCAGAGAAACAAGTTGGGGGGTGCGAATCTAAATGAAAGCTTTGCTTGTGAACTTTTCATTTGGATTCCACATATAGACTTTGCAAACCACCATTTCATGAAGTCTTACATTACTGGAGTTTTAAGTTGTGGTCATCACTCCAAAGTTTAGTATCTTCTGTGCCTGGGTCACAACTCCAAAACCTTCTAAAACCTTCCGTATAAAAACAAACAGCAGCTGAGATATGGCAGAAATGAAAGTCAGTATTGCCAATGTGACTGTAGTGCTTCCCATGTACTGTAAAAACTGAACACGTAGCTTGGGGGTGGAAGGGAAGCCTTATTTCCCACCTCGGCCTATTTTAAAGGAGTGAGGGACCCAAAGGCTGTTTAGAGTGTCCATCTGTGTTTTATGCTGTGGGTCTATCTTTGAATGCAATTTAATAAATCATTCCGTCTTCAATAATGTGGCCATTACCGAACATCTAACTAGAATTCACTTTTGCCTGGTGTTGCCTTTGCCTAAGGAGAGGAAGCACAGTGTAGAGTGGGTTATGGGATAGCTTCCACTTTTGCCTAAGGAGGGGAAGTGCAGTGTAGTGGGGGATTATGGGACAGCTTCCAGAATAGAGTCAACGGCTTCACAGCCTTGTGGCCTTCACAGGAGCTTGTGTTTCCTCTTTTAAAAATGGCTGTACATCGTTTGTTGGGAAGACAAAATGAAGTGATCCATGTAAAGTGCTTAGTCCAGCACTTGGCTGAGAGTACACACTTAATATGAGTAATTAAATTAGACTAGAACATAGATATTAACTCACTGAGAACATGTAGTTAATCAGTGATCAAACTCCCCAGTTTTGCTTAGTGGCTGTTGTGTAAGTCAGCAAAGTTGCTCAACTCCGGGCTTTTAATTTTAGGGGAGTGGGACGTATCAGAGGTCAGAGGCCACTCATTCATTCATCAAACCCACCACTGTCAGGGTGAGCGTAATGGTCTAGGATGGAAGTTGGACACCAGTGTTTCTATATCAACATGGAAGAAAAGCCTAGGCATTAAGTGGGCTACAGATTGTCTGTGCAAGTGCTGAATAGTGCTCACATGTCCTTAGTGACAGCAATTGAATTGAATTGTCCAGATATATCTTGCAGAGGGCACTTTAGGCTAAGAGTGAAATGATTTATTACATTTTTTTTTTTTGAAATCAGAATCATGTAAGAGCTGAGAGAGGTCAAGAAATGTTAGGTTGGTCATTAATTATAAACTGGCTAGGATTTTTTGGTGATTTCCAGCATAGAAAATATAATAACATATAGTCAATCTACCCTGGGAATCATCAGTAAGCTTGGTAGCAAATGTAGCAAACAGGGGGAGGTGGCAGGGAGTCTGGAGGGTGATCTGGGGAGGGTTGCAGCCAGCTCCATCAGTTGGGAGCGTGGAAAGTCTTGGGGGATTGTGAAGTTTTTAGACAAAAATCACCTAAAGTTTGTTTCCCTGGGGGGGAAAAAAAACCCTCAAGTGAGCTGAGCTGGTGAGGGTCAACTGAGTACGCGGGCCGCTCTCCCAGGCTTTCCCTTTGGACTTTAAGCTGACTCTTTAGAGGGCAGAGAAGACACAGAATTTGTGAACTCACGTTTAAAAGCCTCAAGGCTTTTAAACAGTGGTGCACACTTTTAATCCTAGCACTTTGGAGGCAGGAGCAGACAGAGCTCTGAGCTTTAAGTCAGCCTGGTCTGCAGTGTGAGTTCCAGGACAGCCAGGACTATACATCCTCAGTGCATGATTTGAACTTAGTGCTTGATGGTGTTTTTTCTTTAAATCAGTTCCTGGTGTGAACTGTGTTCTTCTCATTCTGTTTCTCCTAGATGTAGACTTGTGCAGGGGAAGGAAGAGAACCACTTTGTGTAGATTCTACTAATCACAGTTTTTCCTGTGACAGCTCAATGTTTTCAAGACAAAATGACTTCTTGTTCTCATATTTTTTTTTTAAAGTCAGGAATATGCAACTTAGTTTCTAATGGAAGAAAAGTAGAGTTTGAAGATTTTTGAAGTACTGATCATCAAGGCTTTTGGGCCTCACACAATCACAGAGTTGGCCAAATGAAACAACAACCCAAACTAAAAATCTAACATTTCTTAAGAAGAAGAAGAAGAAGAAGAAGAAGAAGAAGAAGAAGAAGAAGAAGAAGAAGAAGAAGAAGAAGAAGGAAAACTTCAACAAACTTTAAAAACATCTGAATTCTAACACTCTATATAATATTTCTAATAAATCACTCGGGAGTAATAGTACATTTAAATTAGAAAAATGTTTTTCTTAGCTATCTAGAGTATATAACAAAACAATTATGTAAATCATTTTTAATTAGTGAAAGAAAACAGTCTAATTGTATCATTGAAAGTGTCCATGTGGCATGTGAGTCAATTCCTGTAGCTATAACCAGAGTAACTTGGACTAGGTCTGTATACACAGAGTTTATTTCTCACAATTCTGGAGTTGGAAGTTCAAGATTCAAGATGAGGCACCATCGGGGAAGGCTGAGTCTCTGCCTTAAAGCTGGAGCTTTGCTGTGGTGTCTTCATGGTAGAATGATAAAAGAGAATTCAAAATAATCTTTTTACAGGGTGGAGGTCTGGTGATGAGGGCAGAGTAATATTGCCTTCACAATGAGGGTCCAGATTTATTTGGAATGACACAAGCAAACCCTTCACAGCATGAGTTTCTCAGATTCTCTTGAATCTTTCTATAATTTTAGCATCATTGAACACTTCATTTTCCCCTTGGGTATTTAATTGAATTTCACTAATTAATATTTTTTATTAAACATTCCTATGGTGCTGGTGGACTTAGAAATACAATCATTTTCAAGTAGTTTGATGCGATCCCTCAGAAACCTTCAGACACATTCTTATCCTCATTGTGAGAACCATGAATTATTTCTATAGTTGGCCATGTATATAAAGATTAATTGCTTATAAAGGTCAGACATTGGAAATGAACTCAGTGTCCAAATCCAGGAACTAGTTAAAAGTAGGATATATAACAGGATGTTAAAAAGCTATTAAAATTATGAAATTTGTCTGTCAAGTGAACATTTTATCTTACAATGACAGGACAAATATTTAATCACTTTAAGAATCATTATACAATTAAAATATAAATTGAGAAGCAGACTGAGATATAGCTGTGCTTTATATAACTTAAAATTACTGCCTAGGCTGATAATCTCTACTCTGGAGTACTATCAGATTCCAGAATCTACAGGAAGTTTCAAAACTTGGGATTCCTTCTATATTTTCTCTGTTACACAGACTTCATTCTAAATGGTGGGCAGCTCATCTGTTAGGTCTGCTGAGCCTGTGGTTCAGTGAATAAATCCTAACCTTGTGGTTTTTTGGTTTTGTTTTTGTTTTTTGAGGGATCAGATAGATCTTCCAGCCAGAAGTTAGAATCTTGGCTTCAATTCCACTAGTTTTTAAAGTATTATGCTCAGTCTTATATTGTGAGGAACAAATGTCATCTCTGCAAGCCTAGTACCAGGTCTGGTGTCCACTTTCACACAAGTTTCCCTTGGCAAGTGAAATCTAACATTCCATTTGTTTGGGTTGGATACCTGCACAAACCTTAGATGTTAATGGCCTTGTCCTTAGTTACCTGTGGGTTGAAGAGTCTCCTGGTAAACTGACTTCAAGTGGTTGGAATGGAAACCCTGGCATACACACTCACATTAGTACCATTAGAATGGGTGACTATGAAGAAGATGTGAACAAGAGCATAGGGGATGGGGGGCTGAGGCCAAAGTCTCCTTCCCTACACCATATGCTTAATAAGTGATTGTAACTGTAGCCTGAAACTAAATGATGCCGATAGGGTGATCAAGATTGGAGTTAGAGGTATGGAACCTGATCTCTTAGAGAAGGCGTTTGGCCCTAGCAGAGTAATTCAATATCATTATCTTGGCAAGAATATGCCTGGCATTGCAAGCCTGCTTTTGATTACTGAACAGAACTCATAAATAAGAAATGGCCTGGATGCTCCCAGCAGAAAACATTCATTAATGATTTGTGCTATGTTGCTGTTGTCACTACTACAGAGTAGAAATTATAAGACAGCACATTTGACATATTGATGCCTCCTTGATGATTCATTTATTTATTAGCTAGACGTTCAATTACTGGTGAGTAGGCAGAGCCTCTAGATCCTGGTGTGAAATAAAGAAACACAGACACCCCCTCCCTGAACTTCCAGCTGACTCTGGGAAAGAATTTGCATGTAAGCAATGCACTGTGGTAGGTCAGAAGTGAATGCACTGACTCAAGGGGCATTGACATTGAGTCAAGGAGTCACCTGGAGGAGGATGTCCTGCCATCAATAGGTGGCTTAGCAAGTGATGATGCTGAGAGTGATGTTGGTCTTCTTTCCTTTCTAGGATGTGCAGCTCTTCTCCACAATGAACGAGTGTCATTACGATAAGCGGATGGACTTTTTCTACAATAGGAGCAACACAGTCACAGCCGACGAGTGGACCGGGACAAAGCTCGTGATTGTCTTGTGTGTCGGGACATTTTTCTGCCTCTTTATATTTTTTTCTAACTCCCTGGTCATCGCAGCAGTGATCACAAACAGGAAGTTCCACTTTCCCTTCTACTACCTGCTGGCGAACTTAGCTGCTGCAGATTTCTTTGCTGGAATCGCCTATGTATTTCTGATGTTTAACACTGGCCCAGTGTCGAAAACTTTGACTGTCAATCGTTGGTTTCTCCGACAGGGACTCTTGGACACAAGTCTGACTGCCTCTCTGGCCAATTTGCTGGTCATCGCAGTGGAAAGGCACATGTCAATCATGAGGATGCGGGTCCACAGCAACTTGACCAAAAAGAGGGTGACGCTGCTTATTCTGCTGGTGTGGGCCATTGCCATCTTCATGGGGGCGGTCCCTACGCTGGGCTGGAATTGCCTCTGCAACATCTCTGCCTGCTCTTCTCTGGCCCCCATTTATAGCAGAAGTTACCTCATTTTCTGGACCGTGTCAAACCTCTTGGCCTTCTTCATCATGGTGGTGGTATACGTGCGCATCTACATGTACGTCAAGAGGAAAACCAACGTGTTATCTCCACATACAAGTGGCTCCATCAGCCGCCGGAGAGCTCCCATGAAGCTGATGAAGACGGTGATGACTGTGTTAGGTAAGAGGAGCTGAGTGAGCTGGTGTTTCCATCTGTACTGCAAATCGATACTGAATACCCACTGTGTGCAAGGCACTTACTGTGCGATCAGAAGGTAGCAGTGAAGTAATAAGACGTAAATTCCCACTCACAGAGCTTAAATTCTCACAGTAGTGAGAAAGTAAGTTCTCATAGGGCAAATAATACCAGCAGGACTCAGAGATCAGCCTTGTACTAAAACATGTAGCCAGGAAGCAGAGTAGATTCCACATAGGTATAGCCTGTGATTTTTGAAGTCATGTGAGGGACAACATGCTTTGGAGCAAAGTTGCAAAGGTAAGGAAGGGGCAGCCTAGATATCTGAGACATGTCGCCAGACAGAAGACGAGGTGTGGCGGTGAAGGACATGAGGTCAGATGGCTGCCACACAGGGTGGCCCACTCGGGTTATGTAGGGCCACGTGATCCTAAGAACTCTGAGTGAGGTGAGGAGTAACTTCTAGGGTTGGACCCGCTAGTGACACATCTGTCTTTTAGCTGTCTCTCCTGCTGCTGTCTGAGGAGCTGAAGTGAGATTCGTGAGAAGTAAGGGGCATCCTGGGACTTGGGAGCATTCATAGGAGCCAGAACACACTTGGAGAGGATGGCCAGATCCTGCATGTACTTAAAGATGGAGTTGAAGGAACTTTCCAGGATCAGGACTATAAACCTAGTAGGTGGGTGGTTGAGTCAGGAGGAGAGCATATCCCAGCTGAGCAATGAGTGATGCCCTTTCTCAAAAAAGAGGTCTGTGTGAAGAAATGATAAGATTTATATTGATGATGGGGAGGGGAGCAGGGAAGGGGTGGGACATTATTAGCTGAGATAAGGAAGAGTGAAAAGAAGACCCATATGGATGGTCAGGAGTCCAGATTCAGACAAGTTCAGTTTAAGATCCTTTCGGACGCCCAAGCAGAGTGATGCCTGAAGGAGGGATTTGGGATTTTGTTTTGGGCTAACACACATTTCAGAGACTCTGCAAAAGAAATGGTGCCTAATGCCACCTGACCACTAACTACCCCATGAAGGTGGATGTGAGTGTGGATGTGAGGATCAAGGGAGTCGCCCCCATGTAAGGAATGGCCAGCAGAGAGGAAATCAAGGCAGCCTGGAAGACAAGAGAAGGCAGCCAAGGAAAGGGACTCTGGATGGAGGCTCCTTGATCCAAAACAGTTAGGAACAGAAGAGTTTTAACTTCCTGTGGTTTACACTGAAAAGGAAAAGTATGACAGAGTTTGGAATATTCTGAGCACGTTGGGAAGCAGAGTGTATGTGGTGTGGTCTGAAACCACCAGAGTGTCTCTAGGTCCTGAGGGCCAGCAGACAGAAAGCAAGATGATTCAAACAAGGGCCTGTTTAATGCATATTTGCATAGTATTCAACATGCACCAAGTATTGCCACGTTTTTTTAAAATGGGTATTAACTTATTTAATCCTTATGGCAGCTCTGCGAGACTGGCACTTCAATTATTCTGCCATGATCAGGTAAAGAAACCAAGTGTAGGCTTTAAGCAACATGCCTCAAATCATTTCCCTGTTGGTGTGAAGCCAAGGTCTCAAGAATGTACATACTTGCTGTCACAGTTTGTAATAAGTAGTTTTGATTTGTTTGTAGATGGGGGAGGGAGGGAGAGAAAGAGACTGCATGTATGTGTCTGTATTTGTCTGTGTGTGTCTCTTTCTGTCTGTCTGTGTCCATATATCTGTCTCTGTCTTACTGTCTCTGAGTCTCTGTCTCTGTCTCTGTCTCTGTCTCTGTCTCTCTCTCTCTCTCTCTGTGTGTGTGTGTGTGTGTGTGTGTGGTCAGAGGCTAACCTTGGGTGTTATTTCTCAGATACCATCTGTTTTATTCTGTGTGACAGTCTCTCAGTGGCCTGGTGCTTACCAAGTAGGTTAAGGTGCTGGCCAACAAGCCTTAGACATCCACCTATTTCTGTCACATGAGCCCTGGGGTTACAAGTGTATGTCACCATGCCCTGCTTTTTAACATAGATTGTGTGGCTCCAGCTCAGGTCCTAAACTGTGCAAGGCAAGGACTTTACCAACAAAACAAACTCCCAAGTCCTCTTGTCTTTTGTGTGTTGGTTGGTATTTTTCTTCCTCAGCCTTGTCCTTCGACCCCTCACTTTCCCCTCAGCTTTCTGGAAGGGCAAGTCTGCATTTATGGTTATTTCCCCCTAAAGCTATACAGGCTCTCCATCCTTCCAGTAAAGACTGAAGGCCGTGGTCGGATGCTTAGCATTAATAGGGATACATTTCCTGCTCAGTTTGTAGGGAAAATTATTTGCTTGGCCATATGTCTTGAGAAACTACTTATCTACAACAAACATATTGTTTTCTCTCAGCATATTGTTTATATCACACACCAAGAGGTAGAGCCCCCCCCACCCCCACCCCTGTGGGGATAAACAGATCTTTGCAATAGTTACCATCATCATCTTCTATGTGAGTTTGCTGGCAATTTACGGAAGAGTTTAAAATACAGGACTTGTGTGGTTTCAACAGGTGTGGTGTTGGGTAAGAGAAAAACCAGAATAAACAGTGAAGTTGCCAAGAAAGATATGAGAAGTCGTGGGATTCAGGTGTAGCAGATCTGGGGAATTGGTTAGTGACAAGGAGACATTTTGGTGCTAAGGATCTGGGGAAGTTCTCTGGTGGTGAGACAGAGGGATTTGGTGGAAGATAGGAAGTTTGGGAAAGGAAATGAAACTGAAGAGCTAGGTGGTAATGTCTTAAGATTTGGGGTTTGACCGTCGATGTTTTGAAAGTTTTCTATAGAGGGATCTGAAGTATGTTATTTCATTTTTTAGAGAAGTTAAATTACTGAAAAGATTGTCTTTAAATTCTTTCCAAGATGTAAGAAGTCAAAGAAAAGTGACAGGAAGAGAATTGTGTGTGTGTGTGTGTGTGTGTGTGTGTGAGAGAGAGAGAGAGAGAGAGAGAGAGAGAGAGAGAGAGAGAGAGAGAGAGAAGAAGAAGAAGAAGAAGAAGAAGAAGAAGAAGAAGAAGAAGAAGAAGAAGAAGAAACAATGAATGATTGAAACTCCTGCATGGCAGTAACCAACACAGAGTTCTGTGGATTAACTGTGTAAAATGCAGAGCCATTTCCATGACAGCATCTCCCCAGTATCTCAGAGAGGAAACTTCCAGGTGCTCTGCTAATAAAAGAATTTAGTTCTCCAAACCAACATCTCCCAGATGATGGACCACTAGGAAAATCAGCAGGTCTGGGACTACCTTCACCATCACGGTAGTTGCTGGTTCTCAGATGTGAGTCAAGTAGCTTAAGACTGGTGTCTCTAATAGTTATGTGATTTATGTATCGCAATGGAAAAATGAAAAACTGCTAAACCTTAAGTAGGGAATACTCATTAAGCAAGATTAAGTCCCAAAGTTTCTTAGAAATGTTTCCAAAATACTAGAAAGTCAGTCCATAGATATTCATAAGAAGATTCTAGGAGGCAAGCTGTTGTATGAATTCAGTGAGCTTTGTCTCACTTCCAGGAAGGAAAGCATGGAGAAGGAGGGTCTCGTAAAGTCTGGGATGTAGGCTGGAAGGAAAGAAAGAACTGATGCAGGTGGAAGACAACATTCTAACTATGAGAACAGCGTGACAAAAAGTGATGGAAGAGACTGCTGAAGGGTCAGCTGAAGGGTTAAGAGTACTTGGTCTTACAGAAGACCACGGTTTCATTCCCATTTCATTCCCATAGTGACTTCTCATTTGGACAGGAAAGCACACAGCAGGATCAAGGGCAGACTGCTTTCTGAGGGGAATGGTGGTTAGGGTAGTGCTGTGAGTTTTGAATTTTCATGAGTAAAAAGGCATTTAAGTATCCTGTTCATATTTCAGTGGCCCTGCATCACAATGTACACCTGAGCTGTGATGTATGGGGTCCCTGTCCTTGGGGGAAGTTGCTTACTGATACTCATTGAAAAGATGTGGGAGACATATGATTCCTCCTTCCAAAAAGTGCCACGCCCTGCCTGAGATGCAGTTTTGAAATCCTACCTGTCAGCAAAGCCTAATCCATTGCAGTCAGGGAATGTACACACAAAACTGTGTTTATTGTCCGACAATATACCATGTGATCTGTGAACACAGCAATCAGAAGCAGCTGCATTTCTTCTGTTTTGCAATATCTTAAAAAACAAAAGAAAAGACGAAGGGGTGTGTGGACCTATGTTTTCAAAGTCCTCCCCAAGACTCCGTGTTCCATAGAGTGATTCAAACTGCGGACTGCAAACCATTCATGTACTCTCTAGCTATCCATGAAGGTGTTCCAAGACAGTATATACCAAACCCTACGAATACTGATGATAAAGTTTAATTTATAAGTTAGATTGATGGTAACTGGTCAAAGCTTAGCAAATTCAACATACAGAATTTCCCTTTTCTCTTTTTTACTTAAAATGGTATTTTATGGCTTCCCTTTGTCCTATCCAAAAAGCCAGCAGAGACACTTGTGCACTTTGGAGTCATTTCTAAGTAATATAAGGACCACGCAACTGGAATTGCTGTGACACCATGACAGGTGGTCTCATCATCAAGCTCCATATTAAGTAACTAATGGGAGATGGGCATATGCAGTTGGGTGTGCTAGACACCTGGGCCCTGTGTGAGATAGAGGTGAAGTTTCATCCCACTAAGCAGAATGGGATAAATACAAAGCTTATTAATTCTTTATGTCTGTAGTCTTCTGTTTAGTATTTCCAGACAGTTGATTATCAGACACTGGAACTGATTAAGGGGAGGTACTACATTAAAAATATCAAATAAAAAGAAACATCAGCATACATCATAGTTAATAGGTTTAAGTGTTATATGTTAATCTTTATTTTTGTGTGTATTTGTGTATGCTGGAGTCCGATCTAAAATGTATTGATTCCATGGGTTATGATCAGGAATTCTTGAAAAGCCAAGGTCTTAAGTTCAAAGAGATTGTTCCTCTCCCTCGATGCCTCTCCATCTCTTTTACCAGAAAGCATTGATATATGTGTGTGTATGTGCATATATGCTTACATATAAATAAATACATATAAACATGTATAAATATATATTGATACATTTATACATTTGCAAATGTTTATATATATATATATATATATATATATATATATATATATATATATATATATAAATTGCTAAGGGCTGAGGAAAGGCCTGCAGTAATTTCAACAGGGAGCTAGACATTTTCTTTTCCTTTCTTCCAACCATCTCATATAGATTGCTGCTAGGACCTTCCTTTGCTTTGGAGGAGACACTAGTTTAGATTTTTTTTTAAAGATTTATTTATTATGTATACAGTATACAGAAGAGGGTACCAGATGTCATTTTAGATGGTTGTGAGTTACCATGTGGTTGCTGGGAATTGAACTCAGGACCTCTGGAAGAACAGTCAGTGCTCTTAACCTAGTTTAGATTTTGACAGAATGAATAAATAGGGAAACTGAGATTTAGGGAAGTCAAGTGACTTTTGAAAACCTGGACGTCAAATAGGAGTCTAGGTTTGCTCCCATTCAGGTTGGCCTCTCGCATCTGTGGCCAGGATGTGCCTGCGAAGTGGGCATCAGCTGAGAGAGTGCTCTATCGGGTTTCATGTTGGTCTTGCCACATACCTGAGCAGAAGTGGCTTGAGGAAGGAAGGGATGGTTCTGACTCATGGTTGGGGGGTGTGTGCCATGGTGAGGAAGACGTGGCAGGAGTGGCTTGAGACTGTGGTGGCAGGTGTATCAGTCTGCTTGATCTATATGGAGAGCACAGATTGGAGACCTGGCCAGGCTAGAAGCCTCAAGCCCTGACCCCCGAGACAGCCACTTCCCCCAGCAAGGCTCCATTTCCCAAGAGCTCCAAACCTTCTGAGTCAGTGCCACCCCCCCCACCCCGAGGCACAAATGTTTTAGCATATGAGCCCATGGAGGCCGCTTCACAGCAAATGGGTACCCAACTTTCCAACAAGATGAGGAAGCTGAAGTCAAGTCTAGTCCAGGGAGAGTTCCACCCTGGGAAGAAGAGAAAGGAGCTGTGCTCTGGTGCTCCCAGGGATGAGATCAGGGAACTCTAAGCACTTACAATGCTATTTCACTTACTCTTCACAACTAGTGTAGATGCTCCAGCAGACAAGTGAACTTCAAGCAAGGTTACAGTAATGGTTCTGACACTCTTCTGGGATCCAACAGATCCACAGTTGTCCAACCATATGCTTATCCAAGCAGATGGTAAAAGGAAGGACTTTGAAGCCTTGTGGGGGGGAATCAGACTTAAATCCTGGCTTTGTGACTGTTGAGCTGTGTGACCCTGGGCAGTTTACCTACTCTCTCTATATCTTGGAGTTCCCATCTATAAGATAAGACCCTTTGATATACCAAGGGCTTGAAAGTTAAGAGATGGTGCTTATAAATCAACTAAGTTAGTGCTTGGTACAGGGCAAGTGCTAAGAAAACATTAGCTCTTTTTCTTAGATTTTTAATTCAAGAGGATTTCATTCCATATTCAAGCAGAATGTTCTCTTATTCCCAGAAATGGCACCAGGTACCCTAGAGACAGAACCTAGAGGTGACATGAGATTCTGCAATATGGACAGGCAGTGAAGAGGAGCCTGACTAGATCTCCTTTGCAGAAGGTGCCTGGTAGCTGGTAAATGGCACTGTCTCTGTCACTGGAGACCTGGAACTTCTGCTGTGGTCACCACAAACTGAAAATCTCTACACTTACCCTATTGATTTCTGTGATTACCTCCCCCCCCCCGACTACTCTACCCCCCACCTCCCCAACCAGATTCTGTCAATGACTCTCACCTCTGACAGATGGCGTTTGCATTAATACTTCATTTCATTTTTTTAATTCATGAATAAAACATTGTATTTTATACTCTAAGCTACAGTGGGCTCAGCACAGTCCTATAACACAGAGCAAACATCTTGTTTACAGGATCTTCCTCAAAATACATTGTCCTCATCTTACAGGCACATTCTTCGACGGTACCTTATTTCCAAAGGCGCCCACCATCTTTGCTAGAATTGAGAGATTTGCTGGGTCAGAAAAGAACCAGGGCTACAACATAGGTCTTTAGCATTGTTCGTATGCTTCATCCGTGAAATGCCTTCGCTCATTAGATACAAAGAGAAGGACCAGAGGAGGGAGGAAGGGAGAAGAGAGAAGGGGGCAGGTAGGCAGGATGTGAGTGCAATGACGTGCAAGAACACACACACACACACACACACACACACACACACGCACACGCACACGCACACGCACACGCACACGCACACGCACACGCACACACACACACTTCACTTTAACAACAAAAAGCCCAAAGAAGGTAACCAAAGTGCTTGGGAATTCTTAGATTTTTTTGGTTTTGTTTTTGCTTCCCATTTTTGTGCCCTGTATCTTGCTGATATCTTTGCAGCTCAGACACTTGCTTTCAGTGTTTGCTCCCTGTATGCCTCAGTAATCAAATACTCAAAGGAGAAGAAAAAACATGCCTGTGGAATGGACAGATTTGTGCCTTTTCAGGGCCTTTCCTCTCTTATCAGTGTGCAGGGAATCAGTAGACAGCACATGACTACATCTGTGCAGAGTGGAGCCATCAAGGCACCAATGCTTAGTACAGACTTCAGGGGTGTTTATACTCGGTCTTGAAGTCACTGAGTAACAAATGACCTGTGTACCTCATGACATGCAACTGGACTCTGTGGGCTGAGGGAGATGTCTGTTGTCAGGCAGGCTGGGTATGAGATAGTGCCAAGATCCAGTTGCCCCTTAGCAGCTGCCCCAACAACGTTGCTGAATTTTCCTCCTCCTGTTTCTGTTATCTTCTTTTTAGTGTGACCAAACACCTGACAGTGGAGGAGGCATTTATTCTGGCTCTTGAAAGGAGACAGTTTATTGTGGAGGGAAGATGTCAGTAGGCAACTCTGTGGTGGTGTGAGTCCGAGGCTGCTTATCACATCTCAGGAGGAGAGAAGGGAGATGCTGGCATCCAGCCAATTTTCCACTTTTCCTCTTTTGGCTCAGTCAGGCTCTCCAGTTCATGGGATGCTGCTGACAATATTTGGCATAGGTCTTGCCTCTCAGGACCCCTCCTCTGTCCTGATCCTTCTTGGAAATGCCCTCATAGACCCAATGAGCCTCACTGATATCGTTAATGTTTCTTAATATAATCAAGATGACAATTCAAATTAATCATCCACTCCCCCTTCTTGGGGAATGCATAGGGACTGGGAAGGCCACCGTGTGTGTTGATGTATCCCTATGTCCCACATCTTTTTAATATCTTCTCCTCCACAGCCTTGTCAGGAGACTGTCTTCTTTTGCTTCTCCACACGTAGCCTTTTGCCATCTCAGTTTCATCTTTCTGTTTCCCATGTCACTGTTTCAGGTACCTCTCTTTGCACTCAGCTCAACTCTCATTTATCCATATCAGGCCCCCTTCCTCCCAGGCCCATCACAGCTCGGTCACCTCCTTCTGTTTCTTCCCCCCAAACCCCACGAGTACTGTTGTATTAAAAGAAGCCGGCATCTTATACCCCTGTTCTCACTCCCTTCTTGGGATTTTTCTTCTGGCTTATCTTGTTTTTAGAAATCCGAGGAGGCTTCAGCTGGAATGAATAACCATTGTCTATTTTCTGAATGTAAAAGATAGAAGCACTTTTTACACATGACCTTCAGGGGAGAGAGTTCTGGCGGAGGGTCCTGCACCAGGCCTCCTGAAGGTTCAGAGCTGCAGAACCCTGTAATGCTCTCTCAGAAGCTTTCATCTGCCAGTGTGGTCACTATCCACCATGAAAGTGCCCCCAACCAAGCTAATTTAACATCTAGAGTATTATAATGAACGCATGCTGGCCCGTGGTAGATTTTTTTTTTTTTTTTTTTTATCAAATCCACCTTAACATTGTACCTTTTAGAAATGTCAACCGGGGACCATTGTGTTCAACAGAAGAGTAAGGCAAATATACTGGGTGGGAGTCAAGGAAAAAAAAGGCTGATTTCTGGAATCACAGCCTGTCACAGACTGAGGGACCAACAAAATGTCTGAAATGAAGGGCAGGAGAACCAGGAAGCACTAAGTGGAGCTGGAGACCCCTCCTCCAAGCTCCCAGCTGCCTTCCTGGATGACCATCCTGTCCCTGTGAGCTCTGCACTGTCTCAGAGAAGATCCCGTGGCCTTAAAGAATCACTGTCTTTTGAAAGTGCTGACTAAGCTCACCTTGTAAATCACTGCTAGTGCTGTGGCCTGAGCTTCCTGGTTCATTCTTGTTCTAGCAGGTCACAGCTTCATAACTTGAAGCAAGTTTCTTGTCTTGGGCACCAAATGACAGCAACACACGGGAGTCATCTGTTGTGGTCTAGTCAGAGTGCTTACCACATAACTGGGGTCTCAACAAGAAGAGATTTCCTCTTAGGATAATCTTATCCTAAATGTTTATTGACCTTCTCCTAAGATTGCCTACTAAGGCCCGGCCTCTTCCACAAAGACACTTTGCATGTGCCTTGCTCTAGTGTTTCATGTTCATCAGGGGATGACCAAGGCCTATGAGTCAACAATGTGTCCTGTGGGAGATGTTCCGTGTGGCTGCCCCATGTATGACTCACAGGAACCTGAAAGATGGGGTTATCTGAGGAAATGAGATGCCTGTCCAGAAAACATAACTACAAGGAATTAACCAAAGGACCAAGCATGTGGATTTGGTTGCTCCCTGAAGGCTTCCTTAGAGGTAGGATATAAGCCAGATTTCAGGAGACAGGGATATGCATACAGCCAGGAAGCCACCACAGGGCCACGTGTGGGAAGGGAACTGTCAATGTAATAAGGTCCTAAACAGCAGTGGCATTCTGATTTTAAGTCATACTTCAGCCATAGTACATGTCTTGAATCCTTATATGGTATATTGTTGTCCTGTGTGCAGCAAAGAGCAGGCAGTTATGAAAGTGTGAGTTCAGCCTGAGGTGAGTGTGATGCTGTACAGAGGGCATCTCCCAAGGCTAACTGGGCAGACCACGTGTTATTTAATGACAGGTAGTGACGCCCCCATATCATTGCAAGAGCTTGGGACTACTAAATGTGTGCTACTGTGTATGGCTTCACATCATTTCTCAGCTTCAGAACTGAAGTCCTAATGCAGCAAACACTTTACCCATTGAGCCACGTTCCCAGCCATGATTGTTTCATTTCTAATATGAAACTCTGTAGAAAAAGCAGGATTTAGTTTAAATGAGTATCAAGTTGTTCTGTTTAACCCTTGTACAATGTTGCAGAGAAAGCACTGCCGCCTCCATTTTGAGTATGAAGACATCGTCTGAGAAAGGTAGAAACCTGCCTGGGTCACAAGACAAAAAGGCAAATTAGCATCCATCTTAACTTTATCCCCTCTGCCCCAATCTGTGCCCCCTGAGAGTGTACAAGCACAGTGTTTACCTACTCTGTCTGGGGTGTGTCTGGCTCTCCAGTGGAGCCTCCCTTCAGGCTGTTCTGTAGAAGTAGCTTCCTCAGTCTCAATCCCAATGCTGGGCGTATCTGGCGTGTATCACTAGAGACCTATCATACCATGCTGTGATATAATTGCTTCCTTTCTGGTTCCCACAATAATATCCAGCCTCTTGTAGGAAATTCTTGCTTCTCAGTCAAGATCCATCTCTGCCTTTGTGGAAGGACTTCCTTCATCTAGAACAGGATTTAACCTTTCTCACTGGCCATAAGGCACAGAAAGAGATGACTTTGTTAGAGTTGGGCCTAGAGGTTGAAGTATCTCCAAGGCCCTTTATGCAGTTTCCTCTTCAGGGCAGAGCTGGTCATGTGGCATGGGGTTGTATCAAGGCCTGCTACCTAGTGTGGGGTCTCTCATTCAGACGCTAGGGGGAAATTTCAGGGATATCTCTAAAGAGCATGAAGCCATTTCTTTTCTCCTCAGATCACTGTCATGTTCCATTGTCCCCCTTATGAAGAACAAGTCAAGATAAAAATAATGAAGATATTTAAGAAGCTACAGCAGGGTTTTAAAACAAATGTAGTCCTTATGTAAAGCTCTGGCCCCTTGTGACCAGCCCGTGACAGCCAACAAGATTGACCTCTCAACCTTAGATAGACAGGGCTAACCCTACTAGGAGCCAGGAGACTTAGAACTCATTAAATGCCCCCTCAGAATCAGGGCTCTCTGTGTATATTGGTTGGTGTTTAATCTCTTTGATTTGAAGTCTTTTCTTCTCTGCGGCTGGTATCTTTTCCTTATCATGAAGCCTGAATGCTAACAGAAGAACAGTGGCCCAGGCTGGCTGAGAAATCCGGCATGTTATCTCTGTAGCTAGGGAGCCCCAGGGGCTCCCATAGTCTTTCCACATTCCTGGCATTTCCAAACTAGACTCACTAAGGAGTCAGGGACAGATCATCCCCTTTCTGTTTCCAACCTGCCTAGTTGGTCCAAGACAAGGCTAATAAAATAAATGTTATGTCCAGAACACCACCCCTCCTAGCTGAGTATACCTCGAGAACCCCACAGATGAGCCTGTGCACGAAGTTTAGAACCTTGTGTACAGCCTGAGCGGTTTCTCCCCAGGAAATGTCCCCAAGCTCCTTGTTCCTAGGGTTTCCTACAGCTGGACCTGGTGTCCTTATAAAAGCTCTGAGCCTCAGAGCTCCTGTGCTGGGTTTGTTTGTCCAGCCTGTGAAGGTAAACAGATTGTATTCCTGAGGCCCATTTGACGTTTTTAGCTCCCTGTGACTCCACACTAGTATCTATCTATCTGCCAGCCTTCTGTTCTTCCTGCCTTGGTTCATATGCATGTGTTCATGTTTGTGCAATTGTGAGTGTGCATGGTGTGTACGTGTATATGAAAGACCAAAGGTCAGCCTCAGGTGTCATTCCTCAGAAGCCATCTATCTCGGGGATTTTGATCTTGTTTGTGTTTTGAGACAGTCTCTGACTTTTCCCAGGAGTTCCTTGATGAGGCTGGTTGGCCTGCAAGCCTCCGGGATCCAGCTGTCTCTTTCTGCCCATTACTTGGATTCCAAGTTCACGCCACCACAGCTGTCTTTTTATGTGGATTCTGGGGCCTGAACATAGGTCCTCATGTTGTATGAAAAGCACTTTTCTGACTGCATCATCTTCCCGGCCCCAAATAGTGCTTTCGAGACTTGGAAAGATAAATAGAGATTTAAGGTAACACCCAGTCCTGAGCTGTAACTCCTTGAGTTTGTATGTGGCTCAGAAGCTAAGAACATTTTTTTTTTAGGTGGAATGAGATGCTGGCCTGTCAGAAGGCCATAGAGATCCTGGAAAAGTTAGTGCTTATTTATAGAGTCTGTCTGAGCCTCTGTCCATTCGTGCTGACTCTGTGTTTTACGGCAGCTCATAGGCTTGGATAATCTTGACACTCCCTAACTTTTCTTTGCTGGTCTCTATATAACAAGAGACTGGAAAGAGGCACCTGGCTCAGGGAATCCTCAGTGAGGTCCCCAGGGACCGTGTCAAAAACCAGTTACTAAACTTCTGTCCTGAGAGCAGTCTCGGGCACAGCAGGGGTGGATCGCCTTAAGTGCTTGAGTTAGTTTTAGAGAATTAGTGCAGACAGGCATGGGAGACGGGTACAGCTCACTGCTGGCTGAGAGAGCCACTTAGGCTTACCTAAGGCAAAACAGAGGACCTGACAGAGAAGGAGGTTCTGTGGAACCTTTACACTCCTAAGGATGGACTCTCGGAACATGAGGGATGTTCAGGTGGCCTCAAGAAGTTCAGAGCTTTAGGACAAATGGCCGCGTTAGATGACTTAGTGACTGACCTAACCAAGGTCTAGAGTTTCAGAGAACATGGACAAGCCAGGGCATTTGAGCAAGGATGGCTTCTGATAACATGCATCAACAATTAATTAATTTAAAAAGAGGCCATAAATTTGAAGGAGAACAAAGAGAGTTTGGGGGAGGAAAAGAAAAATGATGTAATTATCTTACAATCTAAAAAAATAAAAAGTAAATTGTAAAAGAGAAACTCATTAGTTGTTTGTTACATGACTGAACGAGTAACAATTAGAGACTTAGGAAGCAAGTGAGGGTCTAAGATGAGCTGTAGTGGCAAAGGGGGAGGGGCTAGAGTTTGGGTATTGTATGAGAGAGACCTCCTATTTGTACTGTCCCTCGAGGACACAGTGAGTATGCCAGATGTACTGAAAGTATCAGTTTGGAATAGTGGGTGTGACACCTTTTCATGGTATAAGATGCTAAGTTCACAGCATATATTTACTTCTTATGGTCAGTAAAGTTTCCCACATCTCTGGGCCTAATTGAATTTCCTGGAGAGTCCCCTAGTCATAGGATAGACTCAGAGACACCTCGAGATGGAAGAGGAAACTTGTCATGAGTCTTTCTCTGCCCCTCCAGCCAGCTCCCAAATAATGACACGGAGACCTCATGTTAATTATGAAATCTTGTCCTTTGGTTTAGGCTTGCCCCCAACTAGCTCTTATAACTGAATCTGTCTCTACTAAAACAGATTATATAATAAATATTATATATAAATGTTATTATAATAGATAATATATTATATATTATAAATATTAATATAATAAATCTGTTTATATGTTCTACCATGAGACTTTTTTTAAACCTCTTTGTCATTTTTGTGCATCCAATTTGTTCAGCATCTCCTGGTGTCTCCTTGGCATACTCTGCACCCCTAGATTCCTCATCCTCTTCTTCTGTCTCACCCATCTTGCCTGCCTATCTATTGGACATTCTCCTCTTCATTAAACCAGTCACAGTGACATATCTTTACACAGTGTAAGTAAACATTCTGCAACAGAAACTGTCTTCCTGTACAGCGGGGGCCATGTAACACCCAAGACCAGAAAATGTCAGGAGGTGATAGCAAAGCTGGTGCTCCCTACAGCAGGAAAAGTAGAGCAGAAAGAGGCTGACTACACCCTGACAGACAATATCCTCCCCCCATGTAGCTGTGTGAGCTCTGGAAAGGCTGGGCTTGTGAGTAAGCTATGTGGGATCTAGTGCCGGGCAGACTCCTCAAGGTTTAGTGTGCTCTCCAGACCAGTGTAGGAAAATCTGCATCAAACTGCAACCGAAAGATGATACAGCACCACAGTGTGGGCCTTAAAATATGCTTAGGAACACTCAGAGAGAATGGAGAACAAATATGCTACTTCCTTATACCCACAGGCTTAGGTGCACTCAGGGGTCAGCAGTCAGGCTCAGGAAGAGAGGCTGCTTTCTCTGGAGAGCCAGTGAGTCCCTGAAAGACTGACAGGTGCCAGAAAAGCCCCAGCCCCAGCTGGTTTGG
Source organism: Sigmodon hispidus (assembly GCA_004025045.1). NCBI lineage: Eukaryota > Metazoa > Chordata > Mammalia > Rodentia > Cricetidae > Sigmodon > Sigmodon hispidus. Next base: position 109,613 of record PVIH01005189.1, read on the forward strand.
AGTACTAGTCAGGTTGCTGCATAGACCCTGGTTAGTGAAACTAGATTAGACAGATGCCCAGGCTTTAGCCACCAACTGAAGCCTGCGGGGCATCAGGTTCTCCTGACCAGTAGGGGACTTGCTCTCTAGGTATGCTGGTGGGCTCTAGCGGGCTGAGGTGCTTGGGTTTGGAGGGTTGTTCAAACTAGACCGTTCACTATAGAAATGTGCTTTAAGGAAGTAGTATGGTCATGGTCCTTGTGTCAAAAGGCGTTTTAGTTTGTTCATGAGTTCTCTGTACCCTTCTACACCCCCACACACATATACACACAAATTATACACAGGCACCCACATATTTGTGTAAAGCACACATGCATATACAGAGGCGTGCATACATATGCATGTACACACATGTACACACCCTTGCACACACACAGAATGTATCCAATTCAGTGGTCTAGCCCGAGGCATGCATTTTGGAGAAATAACTGAGACACTCTGAATGTTCGTATCCCAGGAAGAGCATTTTCACAGGCAAGAGGTGCTGCCATGGTGAGGACAGGGAGAAGGAGTAGATTGAAAAGTCACTAACAGTCTGGGAGCCTCAGGAGACAGAGACAGGCGGTGTGAGGGGAGAGACAGAAGAACTTAGTTTGGCTAGTGGAAAAATAAAACAAGGAAATAGTGGTTTAGAAGCAGAGGAAGTCCAATTAAAAAAATAAGGTACCTAAGTGAAATCCCCTACCTTCCTATATAACATGATATACTGATAGACATTCTTATAAAGCTCCAGGAAATACCCTTCAGCCTTAATCTCCAGAATAAACTACAAGGCACCCCCCCCCCACCAAAGTGACTCCATTTTGAGCTAGTGACTTCCATTTTAAAGTACATTTCTTCTGTCTGCATGTCATTAAAAATATTTACAATATTTTGTTATTGTCTTGTTCTTTTAGTTATTAGGAATAAAAGGTTTTGTTAGGCTTATTTGTATCCAGGCTCATCCACACTAGCACAAATGACTCCTTTGTGGGTGATGAAAGCAATTTAATGGTGTGGTCTGAAGGAGAAAGTGCTATTACTCAAGCTATTAGTACCAGGGGACTCCTACTGACCTCGTCAAGTGACCTGCAAACTGTACTTCCTCTATTACTGGGCTCCCGAGGAAACATGAAGGAATGAATGCAGCCTGAAAGCATTTTATACAATGTAGAAAGTCATAGAGAAAAGCAGAGAAACACACTGTAAGTGAGAGGCAGGAAGGGCCTTCTAAAATTAATCCGATGGCAGAATTTACTAATTTTAAATGGCATGATACCAAGACATTTGAGTTGGGCAAAGGAGATACCACTGCAAAATAATAAAAATAAAATAAAAAATGGCATCAGGTTCTGCCATTGTGTGTGCTGTGACCCTCGGTGGGGACTGGAATGGCTGAGTAAGTGCAGATGTGGCTAGGACAGTGTGACCCTCCGGTGGACTCTCTACTGGCCCCGTATAAAGCAGGGCCATCTTGAAGACACCTTTGTAATTCTTAGAAAACTTTGGGGACTCATCTCAGCAATTTCATAAACATTCTATCTTGGATTTCTTTTATGCTAGTATTTATTAGTAACATACAATACCAGGTTCAATAATGACATTTCCACACATTTATAATGTATTTTCATTATATTCACTCCACCATTACCCTCATGGCCTACTGTGTAATACTAGACTAAACTGCCTTCCCCAACCTGAATTTTCTCCGCCATTTAGAAGTAAGCTCCCTGGTGTGAAACCTCAGTAGGAAACTTTCAGCCGGTAGCATGTGAAACTGGCAGAGCATATATTCCTGTGTCTGTTTATATACATTCTCTGTATACATCTGTGGTACTGTGGTAACAAGCATCCTTTCAGACTCACCCCAGTGCTTCCAATGTCCCTTTTACATATTAGTGAACTCCATGACCCTGTGTTTTTGTATCTTCTCAGAATTTTATTCTTGACATTTTTACCCATAAAATTATTTATGTGCCATCATATAATATTCTAAAACAAAAATTACAGTATGATTTTAAAACATTTTCCCAAGATGGCAAGTTGATTGTAATTATATTGTAACAATTTTATTTCAATTACTATTATAACAAAGAAAAGCAAAGAAAATTTACTATAAATTTTGTGAGAGACAGAGAAACCAAGAGAAAGAAGTCGAGACAGAGTCAGAGTAACAGCAAGCTTTAGGCTCTGGCAAAACCTCAAAGAAATATTAACAATGTATCAAAAGATACAAACACAGAATATAAAATGGAAAGAACTAGAACATTATATATATTAGAGAAATATAGACATACAAGTATTAAGAGCCTCCAGTTGGAAACTAGAAACAAGGAAGTATGTCAAACCAAAAATGGAAACATACAAACTAACAAAACCCCAGAAAAGCCAGAATTCTGTATAACTATGAAAAAATTAAAAAAAAAACACATTCAAAACCATAAATGTCGGTTTCTTATTAGCGTTGTGGCTAAGAGAGCATAGGAGCATGTCATCAGAGCCATTACACAGTGAGTGTAAACTAAAGTGCATTAGGAGTCATTTGAGGACAACAGAGCCAACCCCAGTCATCCCTCACTCTGCCACAAGTGAGAGTATTGGGATGGGGAGTAGGCGGAAAGGCCTAAGTGGGAATGCGGTGGGATGTAGTGCTGTGCGCATAGAGATGAAGGGCCTGAGTCAACTAAAGCAATGGAGAAGTTTCTCTAAGGTGGGTATTTGGGGACTATGAAGAGTGTGGCCCTCAAGGCTGGGTACAGCTTTTCTCCAATGAGCTAACTTACTCTTAGATGAGCCACTGAACGTTTTTGTAAGTCTCACTTCTTCTCTAACAAGATGTGTTTTATCAGTGCCTACAAGCATATCATCAATGTTTAATTTAAATGACTGATTGTTTTTAGTACTAATAGACAAACACCCTTTGCAACTTGAGAAACAAATTTTCACCACAACTGTGTTATTTTACAGTTGTGTTATTTTATAGTTCACAGGGTGGATTTTACTTGTAATAAATCCTCTTTGAAAGGATACAGGCCATCACAGAGTGCAATGCCTAGGGCAGGAGCCTGAGGTAACTGGCCATAATGTGTCTGAATTCAGATTACAGAGAATGGTAGCAAGGGGAAGCTATCAAACCTCAGGGTCTGCTCCCACCAGCCCTTCTTCTGACTTCTGAGCATCCACACCCGCCCAAACAGTGCCACCAGGTGGGGACAAGCGTTCAAATGCGTGAACCTAAGGCAGACTGTCCTCATTCAAGCTGGGGAGTGTGGGAGATGGAACCAAAGTAGAAAGTCCAAGAAGGAATTAAGTTGTCACAGTGTTTTTCTTACCTGTGAAAGTCCTAACACAAAGAATGCGTTCTTGGAAGTAAAGGAAAGATAATGTCAATAAGAACTTGAAACAACACACACAATGGCCTTTTGTCATTTAGTGATTTCAAAATGTTTCCCATCAATTTGGTTTAGCTACTCGGTAACCCGAAGCCATAGATGGGACGAGTTCTTGGGAATTTGTAAATAAATCCTACAGAAGTGACAGAATTAGTTAATGTAAATATATGAGCTCAGAACTTAGTTATATGCATATATATATAATTACTTTGACTCTAGGATTTAAATAAAGTTTAACAGCTTTATAAATTTTGTTCTTAGGATTACAATTTGCTGGTTGCTAAAAATGCATATTTTACAAAGTCTATGGCTTAGAAAGTAGAAATCCTTTCTCTCTCTCTCTCTCTCTCTCTCTCTCTCTCTCTCTCTCTCTCTCTCTCTTCCCCCCCCCCTCTTTCTCTCTTTGGAACTTGAAATCTCTGCAGAAGCTTTACAAAATGTTTTAATATCTCTGTGCCTGTGTGTATGCAATCTCACACTTACAGGAATCCCCCTGGTATTTGCGTTTGTACTGTTCCTAATTTTTTTAACTTGATAGTATAGTGATGAGATCTCCTCTGTGTGTGTGTGTGTGTATGGGGGGTATATATAGTCTCTTCAATGACCCTAAGATTACATATTATTCTACACCAAATTTTTGATATTTCGTGAGCTTTTTCTAATTTTTCATTATGAAAAAAATGCAGTGGTCCTCCTCATGATACACACTTTCAAGCTAGTTTTGATAGGCTATGTAATTTGAAAATTTGTAGATTAAGAAAATATTTGTTCTAAAACTTCGTTAGATGTTTCTAAATTATCCTCCAGTGGGTCGTGTCAACGCATTTGCATAAACAGTACAGTAACTCTTTCTCCATTCACACCAGACTGTGATAACTCATAGACTTTTGGGGATAACACTTCTGCTTTGGTATAAGATGTTCAAAAGGACACATACTATCCAAGTAACTGAGATTCCATGTTCATTCCCATTTATTCATTCAGATGATGTTTGCTGAGAATAGCCATGACTACTAGCCTATTTAGAACTGAGAAAAAGTTCCTGCTTTGTGGATTTCAGCATGGGTGAGCCATAAATAAACACAATAGAACATAACTTCATGCTTTATGAAGAAAAATAAAACAGAGAAAGGGCTAGATGGGTGGTGGAGCTGGTGAGGAGCCCTGGAAGGTTTTTCCTTGCTTGAATAGAAACCTGCCCTCTCAAAGGCCGAGCCCACTGATTACCTGGGCTAGAAAGCAGTGTCTAGGCAGAGTTGGCATCAGCAAGGACAAAATCTTGACAAAGGAGTCAGTTGGGAAAATTCCAGAAATAGCTCTAAAGCTACGCTGACTTGTCAGAAAAGAAAAATTTGACAACTTCCTTTCTGTTTGGAATGACCTTGAGAACTGCTCAAGTCTCTTTAGAAAATGCTGTTCAAAGAATTGTTATCATTTACACCCACCAGTGAATCTCAGCCCATGGCCCTCTCAGTTTGTACAACTTCTGCTCCTAACAAAAGACTCCATTGTGAAGTTTAAATCTGGATTAAGCAGGCTCCCTGTACTGCCACTGTAGTAGAGGCTGTGGTCGAAGGCTCCCTCGTGCACCATTGCCTCACACAGCCACCTCACTGCTGTGTCTGAACACCACTGAAGACAGGACATCACACTTGAACATTCATTCTTTTGGAAGGAAGACCTAGAAAGAAATTTCTACTTGCCAGTCCTGTATCTAAGGACAGCCACACCCCTACCTAGAGCTTCTGAACTGAGTAGCTTTGAGGGGCTGGGGGTGAGGGACGGGGAGGTGGTGTCTGAGGTTTGAGAGAAAACTGGCAGTTTCAACATGGGGTAAGAATTTATCATAGACCAGAGCATCTCCAGCTTCAGACATGGGACTCAACCTACGACTCACCCAGACTCTGCTTTTACCCATGAAGTCATGGAGAACCATTTTTCATCAGCACTTGGACTCCATCATCTGTTCTGCCATGTCTTAAGGAAAGGAAGAAATTGCCTGGTAGAAATCGGAGACTGAAGTGCTGCTTACTGGGTAGTTTTTTCCTCCTCATAGACTGCTGTGTCTCAACATGTAAGGACACTTTTTTTTTTTTCACTGCTGTCTTCCAAGAGTCTTATGCAAGAAGACTCAAACAAGAAAAACCTCCTTGTGAACAAAACAGCACCCTGGAAGACTTTGAAATTCATGCCAAGTGTGATCGTAAGCCTGGAATTCAAACATAGGACTATTACTATTATTGTCTCTTCCTGAAAAGAATTCCCAATTCTGCCCTCATTTATCAGCACAGAGAAAAAGAATTCGCTTGCTCATGAGTACTTTCACAGATAATTTTTTTTTAAAAGAGGACAGTTTTGAGAGTGTGGTGAGTAGGCCAGCTGGGGAGGCTTGCCATTTGTTTTAATACCACTTGTTTTATCAAAGTAAAAACTAGTCTACTTAAGTTTGTTTTTCTTAAAATATTTCTTCAAAGCTCAAATTTATGAAGTGAAAAGAAGTGTCAGGAGCATGATGTCATTACATGTTTTGGAATCATTAAAGCCACTAGTATAATTGTACAGCGTGGGGGTTTTCTCGCTTTTGGGAAGTTTTGGGCTTTTGTGAGTGAATCAAAGTCTTTTTGGCTTGAGACACTGAAATTATTGCACCTGATGAAGGAAATGCTATCTCAGCTTTGGAGCCTCTGTTTAAATGTAGCACTCCATTTTATACACTAGAGAGCCTTTTAATTGCAGAAACAGGAACAGATCCACATTTGCTAAAGTTAAAAAAAAAAAAAGAGAGAGAGAGAGAGGATTAGTCGCAGGGTGCCAGGGTGTTGAGATGATGTGCAGGGGCAGCCTGGGGTAAGGCTGGGAAGCCCTGGGCAACCTGGGAAGTTCTTGTCCATTTCTCATCTGAGCCCTTTCTCCTGGTGCTTGTTTAATTCCTCCAGCTTCTGTCTATGTTGTATAAAGCATGGACTCTTGCAGCTCCTGGATACCGGTCTACCAATGCCCCTCTTTTGTTTATTTACATATTCCTTTTAACCATCACATTTTATCCAACTTAGAGTTATTTCTGACCCCCATGCCTTGATACCTTAGACTATTCTGTTTGTCCAGAAGCTGGGATCTATGGAAGGAATTCCAGTTGGTCCAACATAGACAGACAGGGTCAGGTACGTCACAGAAACTAATTTTGATCATCAAGGGAATCATGTCTGCCACGGGCCTCATCTGTGTAACTGTGTGAGGATGCTAGGATGAGGGAGGGGTGTGTGTGTGTGTGTGTGTGTGTGTGTGTGTGTGTGAGAGAGAGAGAGAGAGAGAGAGAGAGAGAGAGAGAGAGAGAGAGACTAGGGGAGGAGGAGTATGCGCATAATAGCAGTTATAACATAACTCCAGTATAGAGTGGAGATCTTTAATTTGTATCTGTATTTTTCAGTCTTAGAACATGAAGCTGAACACATGAAATGACTTGAAACTGAGGAGCAGGGAGCTTGTACAGCCGGAGGAGTTAGTAGAATTTTGTTGCCTTCCGGGGGTGGGGGGAGTCATCTGTCTTTCCTCCTCTAAAGGAAATTACTTTTTTAGTAAAATCTAAGAACACCGTAGATGGCCTTTTTGTTGTTAATGTTTTCTTCTCTTTCCTTTTTTTTTTTTTTTTTGAGAAATCTTCTTTCCTACCGAGGCAGCCAGACTGATCCCATTATCTTCTTGCTTCCATCTCATAACTGTTGGCATTACAGCTGATAATTTTTTTGTTGTAATGAGCTATTGTTGCTTTTAAATGTTTTGATTAAGTTAATGAGCAAATCAAACACCACGTGTCATTAGAAAATACTGGTAAGCTTTGCAGATCTCTTAGATAAATATTTTTATGTTTATACTTTTATTTTAAGTGGCATTTAAAATATAGTTCACAAAAATGGGGAAGGAGGCTTCAGAAATTTGGCTATGGGCTATGATATAGAAAAGAAAAATGTCGAACCAAATGAACGTGTTGTCATTTGCAAGACCAGGCAGTGCCAAAAGCATTTAGCTGCGCAGAACTGAGGCTCTGGACTCCATTTGTAGAAAAACTCCAGTGATGGCTTAGAGATGTCACAGAGGTGAGGATGAAGTTTTGGATAGCACAGCAGAGAGTCATCTCTGACTAAAATTCTAGGTGAAAACCAGCCAGTGCTTTCAGGAAGCAAGTTCTCTACTCCAAAAAATTTTGTACAAGAGATGGTGTCCGCGGCAAGGGGTTCAATATTTAATGACTGCAGAAATTCTTATCACACTGCCAACTCATTTGGTTGTGTTTTTTCTTCAACCACATTATTGTTTTAGTGAGGCACCTACTCTGCTCTGAAGAGTATACACAGCCAAGCTGCGCTACCCTTATCTAATTATTTCCCCGTCATTAGTAAACTGTTAAAAAATCTTGTAAGATGAAACTTCTTCCATCCTGAACACCCTCACAGGTCTAAAGAAACTTCTTCTTTTAACATTCCTATGAGCTGGTCCCTACTGGGATGTGTAGGAATGAATCTGTCATGTAAGGTGGTGGTGTACTTACTCAGAATGACACTTCTGGCCATCCCCTTTAGAGTCCACTTTGACAGGAATCCTTAACAGAGGTGCATAGTAATTTATAACAAGTCTTTGAGTGACATTATTTGGTTCTAGGTCCATCATGTGCTTAGAGATTGGCATGTTATTTCTGTTGTTGCTTTCCTGTAAAATGGATGACACGCATCCCATTCTACAAGCACCCGTAGATTTTTCATTGTCCTTAGGAGCAAAGCAAACACTCACATGATTCTCATTTGCCAGGGACCCTGAGAAGAACTCTACAGTTGTTTATTGGTTTTGTTCTTTTCTGAAGTGTGAATTACATCATTCCCTGCTCTAGGCAGAGAACTTAACTAATTTGCTGATAGTCTCATGCGCAAGGTCATATGGTCAGTAATTGGAAGAGATGAGATTTGAATATAAACACAAACAACACACCATGAAGGAGAGTTTTCATTATTTATTAATGCCACAAATATTTATTAGCATCCTATATGAGACCATCTCAATTCAGGCAGAAGGTCTTTTCCATTTAAGACATTGAGAAGCTAAATCACTGTAAATTCTATGTCAGTATAGCATCTTGGGAGCATTGAGAAGAAGTTCCCTGCTTTGAGAATCACACAAGATGATTTCTCTATGGCCTCAGCTTCCTTATTCTACAAAAGGGAAGCATGGCCATACCTACTTTAAAGGATATGCGTGTTCATTAAATGATGGTACATAGCGTAAAGTATCATTTTTATTAACCTGAGTGCTGTGGGCTGTGCAGTTGTGAGAGGTACTGGGTTGTGAATCTATACAGTACATTGAAAGCAGAAGGATTTTCAGGATCCAAGTCCCCAAGTGGAAGATGGAATGGCCTGTTCAGGGCATCACAGGAAACACAGAAGACAAGAAAATGTCACCTGAAGAAGATTTATTCAGAGCAGAGAGAAAGCTGGCTATTCATCTGGGTGAAGTCATTGCATCTGTCTACACCTTCAGCTGTGGACTTCGGATTTTATCCAGAGGACTTTCAAGCCTCAAAGTAGCTTAGTCAGACTTGCCTTGTCTAAAAATGGCTGGCCATATAGGGGAATGAATCAAAAGGGTAAAACTGAGAGACTCGTAAGTTAATATAAAGAATTGATAGGGTTATGATATAACCACCCTCAGAAAGATAGGTAGATCAGGCAGAAATTAAGGCTGTGGGATCATTGGTACTTGGTAATTTTCCTCATATAAGGTGGAGTGTGGTATGAATAATAACATCCAAATGTCTAGTCTGGACAAGTAGACAGACAGGAGGGCTGCTTACTGTATCTCAGGACATTTAATCCCTCCTGAGTACAAGTTGAAGTCACTGTTCATAGGAACATGAGAAAATAGATGATAAAGGGTTCAGGGCAAGAGGGTAACGTGTGAACTCATTCACTGTGGGTCCAGGTGTCTGTCCTGACCAAGACAATAGGGTCTTAGGGTTTATTTGAGATGCTAACCACAAGACTGTTGGCACTGGGCTTGTCCCCTAATCCCCAGGGCCTAGAGCTTCCAGGCTGTTGATCCAGTACACTTCCTGCCCCAAATCCAAAGCAAGACCTTATTTTCTAAAATTCCACTTCCTCAGGTAGCTTTTCAGTTAACATCCCATTATATCAGTAGGTGTAATTCAACCAACCAAGGAAGCTATTTATTTGCATAAACATATGCTTGCATTTTAAATGTTTTTATCAGCACAGATTAATTACATATAATAATGGGCATCATTATGAGATTTTCACATGTGCATATAATGTGTGTGTTGATCGTATCAAGGAAAATATTTTACAAGTAGATGTCATAGGATTGAATTATCTATGCATGTATGAAACATTCTTCAATCAAATAATTTAAAATTATTTTATGTTATTACGTGCATGGGTATTTGCCTGCATATAGTACTTCTTTCATGCCTGATGTCTGAGGAGGGCAGAGAGTGTGTTGATCTCCTGGAACTGGAGTAACAGAGTAGTGACCTGGATCCTGTGGAAGAGCAGTCAGTGCTCTTAACCACTGAGTCATCTCTCATCCAATCACTTAATTGCAGCTCCAAATCTCATTTTTTTTCACCTATTTTTGCAAACAAGAACTTATGTCTCTACACAAAAGTAGGAACCATATCCCATTTGATCTTTACATTGGTCTGGATAACAAGAGGTAGGAAAGGAAGGAAAAGCCAGCTACCAATCTCCAAAAAAACGATTCCAGCCTCCCTACACTCTGGTCTCTTTACCATCAGTATCTCGGGCTCCTTCTTAGTGGCAACAAGGACTCCATCTCATTTGAAATCAAGGCATAGCATTAAGCGCTTTAATTACCTAAGAGTATGTCATCTGCAAAGAGCAAAACAATCTTGCAAAAGGCTCATGGAATACCTTTGTTCTGGCAAGAGTAATTAGAACTGCTGAGCACAGAGGATGATTCATAACATATAACTGCTGTTCAGGAAAAAAGAACAGAGTCCCGGGACAAAGGACTGACTCTCTGCTTATCTACCCTCTCAGCTGCCAATGGCTGCCCGGCTTTGCACTTTGAAGACTGTAAACTGCTATTCTCTTAGTATTCAAAGGTCGGACAAGTGTCTACAAGTATCAATAAGACCATTTATCCATTCAGTCATTTGATCATTGACTCATGAATAAATATTGATTCAGTGCCCACTTTGTAACAGCTCTGCGTGAAGAAAAAAACCTAGGGTTATGAAAGTGAATTTGCTCTATACCATCTCAGATATGTACCTAGTCTAGATGAGAAAATAGACATGAAAAAGGAAACGAAAAGTAACAACAATAAAATAAATACCTACATCATTCTGGAGTTGATACAAAAGGTTGTGAATTGATAGGTTTTGGTAGGATCCTCTGCCATGTGGGTCTTTCTGCCTTTGCTCCATTTACCTAGCTTTAAGTAACTAAACTTATTTTTAAGAAGTCACTATCCTTTGGGCTGGAGAAATGGCAAAGTGGGTAGATATATTTTCCTTACAGGTATGAGGACCTGAGTTTGAATTTGCAGAATTCACATAAAAGCAGGACATGTGGTACAACCATCTGTTATCCCCGTACTTCTACTGGAAGATGGGAAGAGTAAAGCTCCCTCAGATGCTCACAGGCCAGACATGATGCAATGGGAAAGTAATAAAGGAGACCCTGGCTCAGACAAAGTAGATGATGAGGACCAACACTTGAGGTTTTCCTCTGACAAGAACCTGCATGTACATCTGTGCATGCACGCAGGCGCGCGTGTACACACACACACACACACACACACACACACACACACACACCACTATCCCTCTGGAACTCCTCATAGCTACTTTCCATAACCTATATAGCCCTGGTTTCTTAGTATTCCTCCAGCCTTTCCCTGATTCTTGTTTCATTCTGAGCATATTTAAACTGACCCAGTAGCCTCTATAACTTAGGCTTCACACAAGAAATTAGGCCACCCCTACAACCACTGAAGCAGGTATACACCCATATTATCCTCATGTGATACACCAGACAGTTGATGGTTACTAAGATTAAACAATGGTTGGCACAAGTGGACCTGGGATTTGAACCCAGTGGTCTGTCTGTAGAGGCCAAGCTATTAATGCATGATGCTACCTTGGCCCTCTATCAACTCTCCTGAGTTTCAACTTATCACACCACAATAAACCTTTCCTAGAATAGGAAAAAAGAGTTCATCATTGCCATGCAGATAGAGTTTGCTCAAAGCCACATGCCAAAAGGAGGGTCTCTCTCTCTCTCTCTCTCTCTCTCTCTCTCTCTCTCTCTCTCTCTCTCTCTCTCTCTCTCCATCCTCTTCCATGCGTCCATCCTCCCCAGAGAGTGATTTATCTTCTGCTATCCAAATGAGAAAGCAGGCATGGAGAGTCTTACTGGAGTTTACCTAACTAGTAAAATGTCAGAATCAGCAAACATAGTAAGGTAGTCATCATGCACAGTAATAATAAACACAGGTGTTTCAGCAATCAGGGAAGGGTATGTTTTAGTTTTAGTGTTCTTCTCTCGGGGAAAGAGCACCTCCAGAGCAAGAGGAGGGGCCAACGAAGATGTCCTCACTCCACAGTGTACGTGAGATACTACCCCAAGCTTCCTTTATAAAGACAGAGGGTGTGATTTCTCTATTCTGGACCAAGGTGGGCAATCTCTAATTCATTATATTTATTTATTTTTATTGGGGATGGTATTGGCATTGTTTGTGTGGGGGTCAGAGGTCAACTTGTGGGAGTCAGTTCTCTTCTTCTATCCTGTGGGTTGCTGGGAAGCTCAGGTGTTGGAATTGGCCGCAGGCACCTACCTTTACCTTCCGAGATGCCTCAGTAGCCTGGTGATCATTCAGTCAATCAAAGACTTCTTTAAATTTGGAGTGATCTGTGTTCTGAATTGAACTGATTTGATTCACAAGTTTTTCTTCACTAATTAGCAATTTACAAAATATACAGCTTTATGGTTGTTTGTATATTTTGCTACTCTTATTTATTCCTAGTAATCAAAAGGAAAAGTTGTTTACTAATAAAAGTAACTTTTAGGTGGAGAATTCTTTACTCACTCTGTAGCATAGTTTAAGTGTGTTTGTTTTTATTCACAGCTGAATGTAGTGGTGCAGTACAGTCCTGGTGCTTGCTCCAGAGGCATCATTTAAAGCCAGAAGTTCAAGGCCAGCTTGGGCGGTAAAAGAAGACCTCAAACAAACAGACAGACAAACAGACAAAAAAAAAAAAAAAAGCCAATGGGTTTGACTGCCCAGTGTGGGGAAAGAAGGGTTATAAGAGTCTCTGGTTCTTGTGTGTCACATCACAGCAGTCTTTGACAACAATGTAAGGAGGCTCCTGAGATAACAGAGCACGAGGTCCCTTTTGCTGTGAACCTTGTCTCCACTTGTCATTATTAGGGTCCTGATTTTGCTGTGTTTGGATGGTGTAAGTTTGGCCAACCAGCAAAGGAACACATTATGAATATTCATTCTTTTCAGTAATTCTATTCTTCCCATTCTCTTTACAACCCCCCCCATTATTATCTTCTCCCTCAAGTTTTCCTGATGTCTACTCCTTTGCATATTCCATTCACTTGATAGATGTTCTTTGTTACCTTGCAACAGCTATTTTATTCCCAACTAGAGACACTTAGGGGTCAGGCATTGTTCAAATTACCTTGGCTTCCTAACATTTACTGTAGAGATTCGGGGCTCGTGTTGGTGACTGTGGGAAAAGCCAAGAGGGGAACACACTGCTCTCTTCTGTGTGTTCTGACCTTGAGAAAAGGCTTGTCTGTGGTTGGCTATACAAACTAGAATGTTCCATTAGATACCGTGAAAGTTCAGCAGAGCAACAAAGTTCAGCACTCCCGCATTTAAGCTTGTGCTGTGCTTTCCACACAGCAGAATGGAAACTAAGCCCTGCCCAGTTTTTAGTAGGAACAGTGCCTCCGTGGAACGCCAAGCCAAGTTAGAAATTACAGCAACTGAGGCCATGCTTCTGCTCTTGATCTGTCCCCAGTCTAGCCAGCCACGTGGGGAAGATCTGTTGGTGTTTAACTTGATGGGGCAACAGGGAACATTTGACTCAGCCCAGGACGGGATAGGAAAAGCTCTGGTGATAGGGGAATGAACAGAGCTTTAAGGGACTTGGAGGGAAGCCAGGAAGGGGTGATTCACAGCTGTGATGCCAGCATTGAGGGTTTAAGGTAAAGGGTCACTGTGAATTCCAGCCCTCGCAACAGAGTGAGCCTGTCTCAGAAATAAAACTCAGCAAACAGAAAAAACTAAGAGGGATTTAACAGTGCAGGGACCAGTGTGTGTAGAATGGCAATATTTTTATTTGGACAGAGAAAATATAATTAGCAAGCAGTTCAGATATTTGGTACCTAGCAAAAAGGAACAATCCCAGAGACATCCCAGCTGTCAAGACAGACAAACCTTCACTAAGAAAAAAATCAGAACTCTGGACACCAGTCTTTGCTATGGTTCCGTGTCCTGAGATATGGTTGAGTTTCCTTGTGCAATTCCAGTTGAGGTTCACAGACCTGGGGACTGAGACACCTCTGTGTGCTGATTTGGGCTCAGGGCTTAGCTCACATTCCTGCTCGTCTTCTGAGATACATGTGTGTTAATGCATATGTGTTATTTGGGGGGGGGGGGCGGTATACATGCATCTGTTCCTCAGTGTGAAGGCCAGATGACGACCCCAGGTACTGTTCCTAAGGCATCATTGGAAACCTTGATTTTTTTGAGACAGGGTCTCCTAATAGCCTGGGGCTGATCAAGTGGGCTAGTCTCACTGGCCAACAGTTCCAGGAGATACTCTCTGCCTCCCCAGCACTGTAGACCTCTATGAGCTTCTCTTGTAGAGTGGGCTCTGGGGATTGAACATGGGTCTTCATGCCAGTGCTGTTGGTTCCTTACCTGCTGGGCTGTCCTCTTAGGCCTCTTTAGCTTGAACTGAGCCCAATTCATAATGTCTTACCAAGTTCCTGTGGACCCATGCTATGCATTATCACTAAATTACATTTCATACAAACCTTGAGCCCGAAGTTGAAGGATTCCCCAGAAGGCACGTTTCTAGTGTCATGCAGGCTGAGGTGGTTGTTAAAATTTGAGTTGGCAGCTGAGAATAAAGATCTCAGTTAATGTAAAATCCAGCCTGCAAATGAGGAGTCCTTGGACATTTGTCAAAACTTCTGAGCCTTGGCCTCATTCCTGGATCACAGAATCAGTTGTCACTGTACATATGGTGCATGTAGATAAATTAAAGAGGCAAAGTCCCTACTTTTGTATTTACTCTCCTAGCTGAGTAATGACTATTAATCAATGAACCCATAAAAAATAATTGCAGAGAGCAACAGAAGGAGCTCGGGAAGAATAATATTGAAGGGAGTGACAGGAGCAGACACTGCTTTCTGTGGAATGATAGAAGCCCTCTCTAATGGAGGCTGTTTGGGAATTAAACAATGAAAAGCTGCATTGAAGTAAGGAGCTGATATAGAGGCGGGAGAGAGGGAGGGAAGGAGAGAGGAAGGGAGGGAGAGAGAGATTGTGTCTTTCTTATTTACCTGAGTCCTGAGCAATTAACACTGATGTTTGTTCCTGGAAAGGATTTGATAAGTGTTCAATAAATATATATAAGATAACTCCTAAGTCCCCAGACAACAATGTTATTCCAAGGATTGGATCTGAACAATGGAATTGAGAGGTGATGGGGCTGAGGTATGGACCCAAGACCTCACACTCAACCACCAGCCTAAATGATTATTTTGTAATTTACAGTTTACCTAGTTAACTGACATTGCTATCCTGAATAGGATATATTAAGAATTCCTAATGAAAATGAATTAAAATGAATAATTAAATGCACAAGAGAAGAGAGGTGTGTGTGGGCAGCAGAACTGGTAGGAAGGGACTAGGAAATTAGGATAACAATCCCACGTTCGTACCTCTGGTGTGGTGCACAGTTGCAACACCAGTCATTTCTGCCGTGTTCTTAGGATGGAATGCTATGCTCTAACTTGAATTGCTGTGTCGATTACAAAGTAAACTTGAAATAAAAATCTTCAGAAGGCAAAGATGGTGTCACATTACATTTCCTTGAAGCAGATTCTGGTAAATACTGATTCTAATTGGCTTTGGGAAAATTCAGATATGATCGGAAGTAACAGAAGAAGGTATTGAATACAATTTGAATGGTCTTTTAAATGTTCCCTTTGCCAAATAAAAACTATAGATGTTTGTTATTTGTATTCTTAGCAACAGAAACATTAAAACACAAAAACAGAAGGGTGAGTTATTGGGGAAGCTGGTGATTTAAGACTTAATAGATGGTCTCATGTCTGTGTTTGTGTGTCCAGTGCTTACCTCGCCTACTGTTACCAAGTGGCCTGGCATACAGAAGAGGGTGACTATGTTTTTCCTGTATCTTCAAGCCAGTGTCTAGATCTCAGGTCAAATTGTGAAGCTGAGTTAGGAGGAGAAAGCTGGTTCTGTTTTGTTTTAATTTTAAGTAGTAATAATGACGATGAATTATTTTTTCCATCTTTCTTGTGAGTCTTTAAATATACATTAACCCTAATTTCTTACACAGAGCATACGGCAATGATTTATGTTTCCTTAGTGTTCTCAACAATCAATGCCTGTGTCTATGGTAGAGCATGGCCTGCAAACAGAAAATGTTTCCCCCAAGTCTTCCAATGTGGCTTATTCCTAAACATCATCTTTCAGTGCTCTGTTGGCATGGTTTACCCATTTAATTGCAGTTCTTAGCAAATACAGTTGCTTCCATCCCTCCAGTACCTTAGAGCTCAATGTGAATGGGATGGACAGCAAGATTTTGAGAGGTATAGAGACCACTAAGTATGTACAGCTTGTATGAGTTTCTTTGTGTTGCTAGAATAAAACAACATGACCAAAGACAACTAAAGGGGAAAGACTTTACTCGGGCTTATAGTTTCAGTAGGAGAATCTGCCATGACAGGAGAGTTATGACATAACATGGGCAGAGTGGAAAGAAGGAAGAGCAAATCTTCCATCACATCCGAGAGCAAACAGGAAGGCGATCAAAGTTACAGATGCTCAAAGTCTATCCCAAGGACATGGTTTCTTCAGCAAAGCTCCATGTCCTGAAAGTCTCCCCCAAACAGCACCACCAGACCTTCAAATACAAGAGCCTACATATTACATTTCTCATTCTAGCCACAACAGAGCCGATGGCCTCTGATTCCTGGGAGAAATGATAGAGCCCCCATTGGAAGGTAATGGATGTGCTGCATTGTGGTAATACTCAAGAAAACAGACTTGTGATCGGTGGGATCTAGGTACAAGTAAATGTGGGAATGCTTCTACCTAGACTTAAGCTTCAGTTATGTGAAAGATAGACTTTTGGGGGCTCTCCCCCTCTGAAAGTGGATAACTGGAAAGATCCAGCATTCTTCTCATGCATTACACACAACCCATTGGCACTTCCACCTCCTTTATGCCTTTGTTTTCAGATGGGAGTAGCCATCCCTGTGTTCTGGAGGCAGACGATCAATGATCATTCGGGACCTTTCTTAGACCACTGTCAGGCCATTGTCCAAGCCATTACCCTTTCTATATGTCTTTTTCTTTTCTTTGCAATGAGAGAGATTGACCCTGTAGCCTGACATGCGGCAGATATCTCTCACTGAGCTACATTCCCAAGCATCCTTTTACTTTTGTCTTTTAATTTTATATTTTAAGACAGAGTCTGGTTAGCAAGTTGCCCAGGCTGACCTTGAATTCGAAATCCTTCTCCCTGAGCCTATCAGATAGCTAGAATTATAGGCTTGTGCCACAAAGACTGCCCGGCTCTGGGTACTTTCTCTTTTTTACCTGTGTGACTTAATTTACAACAAATATAAAAAATGAAAATGAGTCTTATAATAAGAGACACCATAGTTTACATAATTGATCTGTATTGATCCTACATCCAGGGTTGTGTCATGATTTTACTGCTTGGTGACTCAAGCCCTTGCTTTACATTTTCCCATTTAGTAAACTAGTTGAAGACATGATAGAAAGGCAGTTATGACCTTCCGGCATCTAAGCTTGTAGGATCAATCTGACTTCATTTGTTACAGTAAAAATCCAGTGTATGAAGAGGAATTTATCTCCAAAATAGAAACAGAAATCGCTTTAGTGGAAGTAGATTACTTAAGCCAAAAATATGCTTGTGGCAAAAGTTAATACACCAATGAAAAATACATAAGGAAGAAGTAAAGACTATTTGGATCATGCCGAATAGAGATTATATTCATCTGTTAGAAATTTTACATATCTACTTTGAGAGCATTTCTAACTACACAAATACACAACTATGAAAATTTAATGCAATAATATACAGAGAGTGTCAGACACAGAAAGCACTTCAAAAGTGTTGGTTCTGACTGTCCAGATAAAAAGGGCCTCCTCCTGCTGTACTGCTTAGGGAATCTATAAGCAGACCTGGTAGCATGCTGTGGCTGCTATAGCATGTTCACATGTGCATGCCTGTACACACACACTCACACACACACACAACCACTCTGTTGCTATAACAGAATGCCACACATCAGATAAATTATAAACCATAGACATTTGTTTAGTTTATATGCTGAGAAAACTAAGTATAGGGCCTAAAGCTGATGATGGCTTCATGCTGTGTCATAATTGGAAGAGGAGCAAGCAAGCACTCATGGAACTGGAGCAAGAGAGTGCAACCTTGTCACAACCTCCTGTCAAC